>JAHWFP010099113.1:38189-51185 GCA_023313725.1 Lithobius niger | reverse complement strand
CCCCCCCTTTTTTTTCCCCTTTTCACCCTTTTTTAGGAAAGTAAATTTTCGGGAAGGAAAACATCGGCAAAATAAGAGAAAAAGATGGCGGTACTACTTTTTAACCCAAGAATCCTTGAGTAGCATTTATTTTAACGGTTTTATTTTTATTTTATCTACCTAAAGCACAAAAATGGCGAAAAGGGAAAAAAAGAAGGGGGGGGGGGAAGGAAAATCATCTGGAAAAAAGAGAAAAAATGGCGGCACTATTTACCCAACCCAAGAATCAGTATTACGATCTTTGAGAAGCCTATGTTTTAATGGTTTTTGTTTATGTTTTTAATGCTTTTTCTTCGTAATTTTATCTACAAAATGCACAAAAACGGCAAGTGCCCCGATGTTCGGACGCCTTTGGAAGGCACTGGTAACTGAGATGTAAAGAAGGGTTAAAGCACTATCTTTCATTCACTGTTCAGAGGAAATTGTATTCGATGGGTTTATTTTCACTTAACCTATACTGATGTTCTTGTACAAAAGGAAATCCTGACTTTTAATTGCTGTAATTCGTCCCTCACAAAGAAATCAATATTGTTATCAAGAAAAGAGGTTCTTAACTGCATTTTACTTCCGTTGAAAGAAAACTCGCGAATCCGTTTCCGCCTGGGGATTCAATGACCCACGTTTGTTTACTGTATTGGATCGAAAGGTTTTGCGGTTATTAGACTTCACAGCTGGTTTACATTCACGCAACCCTAATGGCACTCCTTCAAGTCTAGAAACTCAAGTTTTAATAAGTTTATTAAAAAAGATTGTTTTCCTTGTAGGACGAATTCAGAGGCCTTTACGTGTCTGATTACGGTTCATCAGTGTATTTTCATCAAAGTAAGTTTCTTTAAACACAATTTTGGCCATACTGGCATACTTACTTGATTTTAACGATAAAACACTAATTAAAATTAAAGGGATATACCTCCCAGCGCCATTATTCTCGATCCTCCACACCAAGTACGGTCCCAAAGGTCTATTTCCTTACCGTTAGTCTTTCCCTTGCTAAAATTCCTTTTTTAAAAATGGCGTCTAGGAAATTTTCTGTTGAATATAATGAAACTTTATTTACTAACGATCCGTTACTAAATCATGCATTGCGCGCGTACAATAATCATGAAGTTTCATCTCTGTGTGTACAGCTACTAATTTTCTAATAATTACCATGAGATCTATTATCTAATAGACTAATGCGGTAAAAATTAAAATTAATTATTCCAATAGCTCGCCGAAGCAAAATTATAAGACACTAGCCTAGAAAATTATAAATTGTGATTTTAAAATACGAGAATCATTCCGGTTTACGCTGGCTGGACTAATTAGGCGCAATGCCAATTGAGACAGTAGCAATGTTTTTCACTGCGAGGAACGAAGCTACCGTCTCAGTTGACCTTAGCTGTGGTAAATACGCGGATGTGATGGTCGCGTGGGTGTTGTGAGGCAGGCGGAAGGTTATAAGGCAGGCGGTATGTTGCTTTAATATAAATAATTAATTTTATTAAAAAAAAAACCTGTACGCCCGAGGTGCACCAATCTTCACATCTTCAGTTATCCACGTGTGTGTCGTCAATATTTACGCTTTCAAGGTTGCATTTTTAAGGCGTTATGAGCGTGCACAGCTAAATTGTACACACCAGAGTTGCCCATCCTCCCTCCAATCGCTATGAAGAGGTGTCCGCCCTCCCCAAAAGACAAATTCCCCTGAAAGGAAAAAACCGGCAACTTCAGCGACCTTAAAATGTGATTTCCCGCATTCCAACTCTTCCCCCCCCCCCCCCATCCCACTCCCAAAAAATATAATCCTCCGAGCTAAAAAAAAAGTTCTTCTCTTGATGTCTAAATTTGTTATTTATGGCTCTGCATCCTCGCTGTGGGTCCCCCCTCCCAAGAGAGCAGCAGCCCCAGGTACCAAAGCACAGTTGATTTTAGCGACCATAAAGGGAGTGACCTTCCGCATTCCTCTTCCCCCCCCCCCCTAAAAAAAAGTTTATGAAGAACTGCTCTTTAAAAAAATAAAAATAAAAATGTGGGCACCCTTGCGCACACATAATGTACATTATTATTATTTTTTATTAGATAACTAATTTTGTAGCACACGGAACGGAACTAATGCTTGTTCCAAACCGGCTTAATTTTGAAGGTTTTCGAAGCAGAAAGCAGTAAAAGGAAGAATAAGGCATCAGGATTCGAAGGAAAGAAACCTGTGATCGTATTCGCAGATATTGCCCATAATCCGTCCAGGGTTAATCTCTGCCACTACCCCTGGCAGGTACTTTGCCAGGGTACCTTTTCAGTCACCAATCAGATCAAATTCCCCATGAAGCTGTATACTGTGTACTCAGCCACCCTGATCTGATGGAAAAAAAAGTTTTTAATGCTTAAAATTAACTTACAGAAAAATACCAAAAGTTCACTTTGTGGCACAAGTTGAAGGTGGTACCGCATATTTGCAGTTATTGCAGTTCAGTACCTTGTGTTACAGCCAACAAAATTCAGTGAGTGGTTTCAGTTCGACGTTAAGAGGAAATCAACAGAAATCAACGTATAAAATAGAGGGTGGGGGTTGGTTTTACTGTTCCGGAAAAAAACTTCATTTGTATCTTGTGCAAATTAAGATTCCAGGCAACATTGAGGCTAAATTTTTGTTCTTAAAAGTACAGTGGAGCGATTTTTGTTCTTAAACGTAAAGTGGAGCGAATGAGTGCACGGGTAGCTGCGAGCACTGGGGCGTTAGATTCGATAGGCGTTCTGGTCCCAGTGTACATCTCTGGCTACGTACAGACCCAGGTTCGATCCTGGCTGTGGGAAGTGTATATGTACGGGATTTTCTCCGGTTGTTTCCCGCCCGTTGCACGAGGGTTTCCTCCGGGTACTCCGGTTTCCGGTTTCCTCCCTCTTGCGGCAAAAAACAACTGTAATAACGGTGGTACTTCTTCCACTTAACATCTGTCGCTTGAAAATTTGGGTGGGTGAATGCCTCGTGCATCGTTTCTATATTATTTATTTATTTATTGTGTTCTTAACCCCATGTTGCATACGGTTGCCTGCAGGTAACAGCTGACTAAACGGGAAAAAACTAAGTCCCAACTCGCACTGCAAGCTTTGTGAGGGGTCCTGGATGTGGCTAACGATGTGGCTAGTAAATTCTAATAGAGCCATGAATAAATTTAAGAATTTATGAATCCAGTTGTGAACACTGGATTGAGTATTATGAAAAAAACTAAGTGTTAAAAACATGTAGCAAACAGGATGTGACGTCACATCGCGTCTGTATTGTTGATTCTCTCACGAATAAGTTTGAACAACTGTCTTGTTGGCCGTTGAGGTCGATACAACGAATTTGCACTTTATACTCACCTCCCTTGCTTCGGCGTATGTAGGCTATTAGTATTAAAGCGTAAATAAAATACGGATGTAAGCCTTAAAAACTTAACACTCTAACGAAACAGCTACAAGAAAAAAACATGTAAATCATCACCATCGCACTAATACGTGTAAAAGAATTTCCGGCGTCCCAAAAAACAGGCCGGAGCTTCTTTTGCACGTATTAGCGCGACGCTGAAGGCTTACATATGTTTTTCTTGTAGGCCTATCTGTTCCTTTACAGCTCTAAGTGTTTTAAGGCTAACATCCGTATTTTAAACGCTTAAGCATTTTTAATACCCCTTTTTTAAAAAAAAAACATGATCCTTATTAATAACTACATTTTAAGCTGCAGAAATTGCAAATCGGTTCATCGGTTCGATCTCTAGATGAGAGCAAATTTTCCCCAACAACAGCAACAAGAATATTGTAGTCACATTTTAAAATAGCATTCAAAAGACCTAGGCCATGCGCATAACTACGTTTTAAGCTATAAAACTTGAAAATCGGTTCATTGGTTCGATCTCCAGGTGAGGGCAAAGAGTCCCAATAACAACAACAACAAGAAAAAGCCATATTGTGGGCGCCGAACGGTTCGATTGTTGTCATTAAAATTTGTAATGCAGTGAAATAGTTACGACATGATCCCAAATACCGAATTTCGTTGGTCTGTGTCGGTTCTGGGCGAAACTATTAGTATAGGATAAGAATTCAGAAAAGGCCACAGTTTAGGAGTTAAAGGCATTTTTTAGTAGAAGTGGTAACTAATTTTTTTCTGAACAAGAAGCACATGAAGAAGCTAGGTATAAACGTTACTAAATTTTCATTGCAATTTTAAGACCGGAAATGAGTCGCCATCTTGGAAAAAATGGCACCAGTGAGATATTTTCTAATGTTTTTAATATCTCGACTTCTACCAACCCGTTTTTCATTTTCTTTGCATCAAATAAAAGCACTTGAAACGTACTATCCTTTATTGCATATTAACACTTTCCGTATTTTTAATTATTTGTCAATAGATTTAACTTAAAGATAAACAACATGAATTTGCTCATCGTAAAATTTCGCTATAAACGTAAATAAACCTCTAACGCTTAGACCAATTTCGATGTAAATGCGGTAAATAAACGGCATAGACCAATAGTTTTTAATGCCTGTCTGTTCTTGTAGTACAGAGAATTACCTTTAAATTGACATTTTGAACATCTATTTCGGTCCCATAGAAGTAAAGTAATGGATACGCAAGTATATGGGTAACATACAGCATTTCCTAAAATTAACATAGTGCAGTATAGTTGGTAAAAATAAAAAATGAGCTGATTGTTCGTTTTCGGGAAATTACCAAATTTTCTCCAGTTATATTTTACATAGGGAATATCTTATTCCATTTAAAAACGAAGTAGCATTGTCATAGCAATCAAAATGGCCACGATTTTCGACTAGAATGTACTCCTTCAAGCGTCCTACTTAACTTAAAATGCTTTGCTTAAACTTTTCTGAAAGGTTGCGATGTCTTCTTTCCACCAGGCTGAATAAATTTATTTATCATACATAACGGCCATTCTATTCTGATTTAAAGGTGAAGTGTTAATGTCATGCAGTCAAAATGTATAGTGATTTTCAAATTAGATGTACTCTTTCAACCTTCCTAATTTTCATAACTTGGATATTTATGAACTATGGACCTTTAATACAGCTCATCATTCACTTAGTAATTAGTAATGTACTGAGGTGAAAGGGTGTAGGAATTTTCGAATTCAACCACTCTGTAAAGCCCCCTAATTAATTTAAAGACATAATTAGGCTTAATTGGATAATATGTATGCATTCCTTCCAACAAGGATCACACAAATTAAATAAATAGAGTTTAAATGCATAATTTGTACACATATTCTGAAATAAAACAAACCATACATGGACCACGCAAGTCTTGCCTGTCAACCGAATTCCATTTAACATGCAGGGTGTTATGTCTACAGCTGTTAAACGACATGTTAAATACAAAAACGAATGGGATAATGAGAATAAGCATGTGGAAATATCTAAAACCACTATTCATTTTCAATAGTAGTAGGAGTAAGATCGTACTAGCGGAGTCGCTCGCTTCGCTCGTTCATTCTGCGTCGTCTCGCTACGCTCGAGGAGATTTCTTGCTGCAACACTTATGATACACACAGACCTTCCACATAAAAAAAAACTATCAAGCAAATTATAAGAGTGTAGTATGCGATATCAGTTATCTCGAGAGGAGGTCAATATTATTTTTTTACGTCCAAGGAGGCAAGCAATTTATCAGAAAAGCGCTGTTTCTGATGAAAAAACGGGGATTTTTGTTCGCTTCGCTCACTTAATCAGCGCAGACATTTCCTCAGAAACGTGACTGAATCAATGTGACCAACGAGAACCACACATCACTTGTAATTTGTGTTAGTATACACTTTATACGGGTTTTCTTGTTTTACTTATTTTAAGAATATTGTTCTTTACGTCCTGCTCAGTACAGATTTTTCCATGGGCATCTTCTCACTTCACTTTCTGATGATCCCTCACTTGGAGAAACATCTGCAGAACACCATGCTGCAACTCTTGTCCTGCTGACAGGCATGCCACGTCCAAATCGATCAAGCAAATGATCAGAGTGCAGTACGCGTTTTTCGTAAGGCTTCACTGCATAAACAAATGATAACCATAAATCATTCCAACAGTCTGGCCATCCGAAAACTACGCGCGCGTTGATCCATGTTCCCAATAATTTCTTTGATTCCAGGAGCATCACAAAATCATGTACTGATTATTTCGACGTAAACTAATTGCAATTATTGCTCACAGGTCATTCATCAAATTCCTCAGCACGCCTGCATCTTACCTTAATCATTCAAAACATATGATTTGTTTGTATGCACGTCTGGACGTCTTCGCCTCTAGAAGTAATTCCCTATGAAGGTGAGAGATGAAAGATTGAGAGAGAGCAAACTGAGACACACATTGAAAAGGTTTAGTTTACGTGGAAATCGCTCACTTTGCTCGCTCAATCCGTTCATCTCCGTGCTTCAGAAACACGAATATTTGGCACCCTTTTAAAACAAAATCTATTGTTTTTTATTTTTCCATGCATCAAATCAGTTAATACAAAACCGATTTTAAGATCTGTATGTGGTATGTTGCAAAATGCGTTGTCCTTTTAGGTTATTTTTTCGGCTCATTCGGCCGCGTCTCACCGCGCTCCAGATCATCTCTCTTTGCTCGAGGAGGTTTTCATGAACAAACTATGACGTCATGAACAAACATCAAGCGGGTTAAAAAAAAATACGTATGTTATTTTTTCAGGGTTTTACGCGTATTTGAGGGTGATAATATCAACAACGATGAAAATAGGCCTATATACTGTGCGCAATTTAATTATCTTTCGTTTGGTCCTAGGTTCCGGAGGAGTAGAGGTACAAACACACAAACAAACGCACACGCACATCATACGTCCTTAATGATGTAGATGATGTGCTTGCGTGTGTGTTTGTACTTCAACTCCTCTTGAACCAAAGCACCTACAAACATAGGACCAAACGAAAGATAATTAAATTTCGCTTTGGATACGCCTATTTTCATCACTGTAACTTGATATTATGACCCTCCAATACGCAAAAGAACCTGAAAAAATAACGTCAAATTTTTTTTTTTACCCACATAATGTTTGTTCATGGCTTTATAGTTTATTCATGCAAACCTCCTCGAGCGAAGCGAAATGATCTGGCGAAGGATGCACGCAAAAATAATATCAACTGACTTGATGCATGGAAAAAACAGACACATAGACCTGGTTTTACAAGGGCGTCAAACATTCGTGTTTTTGAAGCACGGAGATGCGTGGATTGAGCGAGCAAAGTGAGCGATTTCCACATAAACTAAACCTTTTCAATGTGTGTTTTGCTATGTGCTATGCTCTCTCAATCTTTCATTTCGTATATACTTTAGTAGGGGATTACTTCTGGAGGAGAAGACGTACTAACGTACAACGATTGTTGACCAATTTTTTTTCATGGAAGCCTCTAACTTTTCGGGAACGTCCATCAACAATGGTTAGGCGGCAACAGACCAACAAGGAACAAGTCAGTTAATAACGGGTTATTCTCAGTAACAATCAGCAAACACACGCAGCTTTGCTCAAAAATCGTTGTCGATCCAACAGACACATGCAAAATACAAGCGTTACAAGTATGGTGTGACACAGATGAATAGTGACAAACTACGTCGACATCTGAATTTTATTTGCAAAGGTGCTGCATTAAGGAATCTTCTCGAATGAAGCGGGAGACGATTCCAATGGAGCGAGCTAAGCGATTGATGTGGTTAGTTTCCCTTATGGGAAAATGGTCATAACGAGACTCCTATTTAAGATGCCCCGCAAATACACCCAGTTAAGTTAAATAGGAAGACTGAAGATGTACTTAGCTATTGGGAGTTACGCACTAAAGAACATGTGTAGGTAAATCATGATTTTAGAGCATAGGTACATTTTTATTGGTTAAATATGCTTTGAAATTTTCTTGTAGCAATTTTTCTGCCTAACATTGTGTGTAACCAGTATGTTATTGTTTTGAATGGTTAAGACGTTACCAGTAAAAGAAACTTTTTGAAGGGTATATAGGGGGTAGTGGTGCATTCCCATCCGCTCTCTCAGGGGGGAGATTCAGTGTCTCTCCCTTTTTTTTTCATTTGCGATATAATAAAGTATAACTGGTGTAAATTTGTTAGATTTTTCAGGAGTCGAGCAATCGGGCCCTTTTCTGTCCCATATCAAAGAGTTTTAACGAGCGTTAACCGCACCCGGTCATCTCCCCGACGAAGCCCTAAGGCCCTATGTCTGCAGCACCCGAAATGGATTCCCAGGAGGTCACCCACCCAAGTACCAATCGGAGCCAGTGCTGCCCCATATCTATTCGTCATAAAAAAAAATACCATGTTACCCATATGTTTTCGTAACCATTACTTCACTTCTATGGGATCGAAACAGGGGTTCTATATACCGAATTAAAGGTAATACTCTACTACAAAAACTTTTATAGGCCTTAAAACTATTGGTCTAAGTGTTATAGCTTATTTTACGTTTATTGCGAAATTGTAGGATGAGCAAATGCATGTATTTTGTCTTTAAGTTAAAATCTGTTCGTAAACCATTAAAATATCGAAATAATTATTCTATAATGAAAGGCAGTACGTTTTAAATCCTTTTATTTGTGTTACAAAAAATATTAGAAAACCTCTTACTGGTGCCATTTTTTTGCAAGATGGCGGCTCATTTCCGGCGTTAAAATTGCAAAGAAAATTTGGTAACGTTTATATTTAGCTTCTTCACATGCTTCTTGTTCTTAAAAAAAAAAAATACTTACCGCTTCTACTAAAAAATGCCTCCACTCGTTGCATTTTCTCTTAGTCTTAGGATTTCGCAGTTTGACGTTTAACATGGAAACGTACGAGATGAAAGGCGGAAAAGAGAGAAATCCGAGAGATACCCAATCTGTGAGGGACGACGTGGAGACAACCGAGAGCCAGACGTCTCTAAGCCGGAGACAGTGGTCGACCGAAACCAAGTTTTTCACTTTCGGCCGAAATCGAAACTACTACCGAAATCAGTTATTTAATTTCGGCCGAAACCGAATTCATTACCGAAACTGGTAATTCGGTTTCGGCCGAAACCGAAACCACTATCGAAACCGGAACCAGAACCTAACCTAAACAATATTAGTTTTAATAATTAGACAAAAGCAAGGATAAAATTTAAAAAAAAATCACGATTGTGTGGTTTTTCGCAGACATATAGTCTAGATTGGAAGGCACAGCCCGGTTTACCCTTTCCAGCCCTACACTGAGAAAATCCACGTGCGTCAGAATGTTTCAGAATATTAAAAAACAACTGTCAATGCGGAAAGACTTCAAAACTTTGGCTTGGATTTTTTTGGGGGGTCAGTAGTCTTGTTTTAATTAAATAACCATTAATTCGTGTCGGCGAGGGAAGTCCAGATATCTGGAAAAGGGCTTCATTCAATAAGAATAAGCTTTGCTTGAAAACGTAAAGAGAAATAAAAACATAAATTCCCTCTAGCGCAACGAAGCCATAAATATGATTGAATTTCGATTGAAAAAAAAGTTGTTTTTATTATTTATTAGCGTGGGCATGGCAGTTGAGAGCAGGATCTGTGATGGTGCTCCCTGTGCGTTCCTATAGGCTGCAGCCTAGTTAGTCTAAACTGGCTACTGCTGGGAGGTGGAATTTGGTTTCAGCTTCACAGAAACTGCAGCATAGGATTCGGCCGAAACCGAAACCTTAACCGAAACAAGTCAAACCAGTTTCGGCCGAAACCGAAACTGAACTACAACTTCATGGCCGAAACAAGAATCGAAACCGAAACCGCAAATTTGCCAGTTTTGGTGCCGAAACCAAAACCGAAACCGAAATTCGGTCGACCTCTAGTCGAAAAGACCTCTAGTCGAAAAGTTGAAACCAAAAGAGTTTATGGTTTCAAAAACGAACGGCTAGAGGTTGTTTACGTGACGATCGGAGGGGCAGCAGGTGAAGAACGCCTTACAGTCCGTTCGCAAGCTGGGAAGGCTAACGCCCTGTGCCGGTGGGCCGGGTCGTTGTGGAGTCGTAGGCGTCATCCACACATTAGCTGTGTGGTGTTTGTTAGGTTTTTTTTTTTTTTTTTTGGTACGAAATGCTTTATAGGCACAAAAACACATGGTTAGAGACCGTACTGTAGGACATCTTAGGCCGGGTTCTCCAGGATAGCTTGGGACGAAAGCAGGCAGGAGCAGGATGCGAAGAAGCAAGATGCCGATGTTGTGGTAAAGGCTGCAGGTGGCGAAGATTGTTCCCGGCGAGTTGACGAAGGCGCAGGCGATGTAGGACGAAGAGGGAATCGTAGAAGATGAAGGGATAGCTTCGAGGCAAAGAAGGCAAGGAGCATCGGGAGGAGTCTGGAGGACAGACACGAAGGGTCTGTCGCCGAAGGGCAGGTTGCCGGCAAAACCAGGAAGGGCAAACGCAGTCGAGTGGCTGCAGGTAAAGAGCGGGCCGGCAGGCAATGACCAGGAAAAAACGGTAGTGGGCCCGAGAAGGAACAAACTGTAGCAGAGGAGCAGGATTGTGCCCAACGAAGAGTGTCCGGGCGGAAGGCAAAGGGGCGAGTCCGAGCTCGTTGACGGGAACCCTGGAATGACTGGAAGACATTGTCAAGAAGTTCGCGAACCTGGTCTTCGGAAAAGGGCCTGCCAGTGAAGTTGGGCGTTGCAACAACCAGCGAGGAGTTAGTACGAACGGAAGACGATCATGGTGGTGAGGAGGGGCTGCTTGTGAAATCCTGGTCCGAAACCCACCAAGGGACATGAGCTGCGAAGGAGACGAAGAAGCAGAGCTTCGTTCGTTGGAACAAGGCGATACAGTAACTAAACAAGACACTGAAGCAGAAGGTAGTGCGAAAGGCTGACATGAAGGTCCCAAAGGCATCGGAGAGGAACCACGATTATTGTAGGTGGGCAGGTGCCACTGGCGAATGACGAACAAACGAGAGGTGGATTCGGCCGGTGAAAGAATAAGTGAAGAGGCCATGATGTCCAAACGTAGTGGTCAAGACGAAGGCAGTGAAGGTCGCAAGCAAGCGAAAGCATGAAATGCAACAAACGTGCAATGTTGACCAAAATAACGGAAACAAAATAGGAATAAGGAAAAAAGAATGCATGAATTTGGGGAAAAAACGATCAGAGCAAGTTATTTGGGAATGGAAAGAGATCCAAATTGGGATTTCAAAGAACACATAATTCAGGTCACAACGAAAATAAGACAAATACTGTAAAAGATCCATTTGCTAAAGAATATATTAAATATAAAGAAATACAGGTAGGCTATATGATGCATAGGTATCAATTACCATACGACACAATACTGAACTATACGGTACAGGCTATTTAATAAAAAGAATACAAAGGACACAAATTAAACTGGTCAAAGTGTTATTGAACAAAAGAAAATAATGGTATTAAAAAAAGCTTAAGCATGTAAAATACGGATGTAAGCCTTAAAAACATAAAGCTCTAAAGGTATAGATACAAGAAAAATATATGTAAGCCAACAGCGTCACGCTAATAAGTGTAAAAGAATTTCCATAGCGTCAAAAAAAAAAAGCTGGAGGTTCTTTTACACGTTGTATTTGTACGACGCTGATGTTTACATGTCTTTTTCTAATATCTGTTCCTTTACAGCGTTACGTTTTTAAGGCTTGCATCCATATTTTATACGTGTAAGCGATTTTAGTATTCTGTACAGCCGTACCGGCTGAGAAGACTATTGCAACGACTTTGTCCGTCCGTCCGTCGCTTTTTTCAACTTCGCAACGGTACCAGATATTGACGATTCAGTGTAAGAAGTTAGTTAAATAACATGGCAAATTAAAACATCGTTACTTCCTCATAGCTAGTAAACTTCTTTGAGGTAACTAAATTAAATAATAACATTTGATCGTCGAATTAAAATCCTAAATTAAAATCCTCAATAAAAACAAATGGATTTTCGTTTAAAATAGTCTCGTCGCATTGTTGCATGAATGAATAGGCTTACCGTCGAACCAAATTATCCATTAGGCCTTTTCTGCTACTTACGAAATTAAAACTGCATTTTTAAAATTAGGCCTAAAAAATGAAAATTAGGCCTAAAATCATGTTACCATGGCAACGTCAAGTTGCTACGAGTCGCTGTTGGCTTCATCAACAGTGTCTCTCTCGTCACTTCCCTACTACCACTGATCTATATAGGCAACGTTAAGCGTTACGTTACACTGTAACTGTGTGCCTGAAGGCGCTCCGTGCTGCAAAATTGAATAAGCTTACTATACAATCCATATCTCCGATAGCTGCTACTTACGAAATTAAAACTGCTGGTTAAAATTAGACCTAAAAGCTGACAATTACGCCTAAAATGTAAAATAGGCCTAAAAGCTAACAGATGTTTAACCGGCAATTGTGATGGCTACTGCTTTTAGATTAGTTTAATACAGACAGCAGTTGTATAGTGCATGATAGAGGTGTGCGCCTCAAGATTGGAAGTGGAGGAACTGTACAGAACACCGGTGCGACTAGGTAGTCGCTGTAGCTGCTTGTTTAATAGTAATATCTATTTTTTTGTCCCAGCAAGGATAACAACAAAAAGACCATTTTAATCACCTTCAAATAACTGTTATGAGAGTCTTAACCTTTTTAATACTCAGTTTTAATCTAGTACGACACATGCTGTGGGTCTACTGCATTCAGAGCGGTTTGAAACATTAACCCTCTGGGAGGTTCCACGGATTGTTCGATTTGTACTGCTAAGAACGACTTTTGTATCAAATTTTCTTCTTTTAGCTGATCGACACGAATTTGTTGATCAAGTGTCACGGAGTTGGGCAAAATGAGGTGCTGGGGCCTTTGGGTATTTCATGGGGGTTTCATGGCTGGTTTGATTGTACTGCTAAGAATAACGTACGAAATTTCATGCTTTCAGCTCGAGCTACACAAATTTGTTGATCAAGCATCAGGGAGAGGGCACAGGAGGGGGGGGGGGGGGGGGAGGGGGAGAAGTGG
>JAHWFP010099113.1:15526-38089 GCA_023313725.1 Lithobius niger | reverse complement strand
GGGAAGTATTTCACGGGGGTCTATGGCTAGTTCGATCTGTACTGCTAATAATGACACTAGTATACGAAATTTCATGCTTTCAGCTTGATAATTTGCAAGAATTCGTTGGAAAAGCCTCAGGTTGGGGGCCCAGGGTAGGGGCAATGGGCCCCTTGAGGGTATTTCATGGGGGGTTTCTTGGCTGATTCGATTTGTACTGCTAAGAATGACTTGTGCATCAAATTTTGCGATTCTAGATCGATCTACAAGAATTTGTTGGTCAACCCTCGGGGAGGGGGGGGGGGCAAAGGGAGGTGGGGCTGGGGACTCTGGGGTTTTTTCACGGGGTTTCAACGACTGGTTCAGTTTGTACTGCTAACAATGACTTGTGTACAAAATTTCATGCTTTTAGCTCGATTTTTTTTAGTTCGAATTCCAAATAAACGCCAACTAGCCAACCAGTACATCAAACTTAAATAAACACCAGTCATGACATAGCCAACATTAAGCTTTTTATTGCATTTTGTAATTTGGTGTTTTGTTAGTTAGGCTTATTAATGGGAACGAAAAGGCACAAACAGGTTTTACTGTTTTGAAGAGGCACCTAAAGCCAACCACGAGCAAACAGGTAATGATGCACCTGTCGTTAAATGTGTGCCAATTAAAGATTCTTTATTGCTAACCTCCCGTCCTCATTTTATTTTCCTTTTATTGTTATTTGAAAGTTCTTTCTCAACAGCTGCTTTTGAAATAACTAGGAGAAAACAGATGGCAAAGTAGAGCGATGACACAAGTTGCTTTACAATATTTTAAAATTGCTTGGGTTTTATGTGTAAAGTCTGGTCGATATCCTGTACTTTTCTGTGTAATTGAGCAAAAGGTACAAACAAATTTTGCAGTATTGAAACAGTAACACGCCATCTCCTTTAAAGGGGTATACCTCCCAGCGCCATTTTTCTCGGTACTCCACATCAAGTATGGCCTCAAAGGTCTATTTACTTACCGTTAGTCTTTCCCTTGCTAATAATCCGTTTTTAAATGTGGCGTCTAGGAGATTTTCTGTAAAATATTGGGGATTTTATTTACGGTTCTTCCAGAATGTATATGATGCTTTGCGCGCCTACAATGACCTTGAAGTTTTATCTGTGTGTGTGCAGTACTAATTTTAATCGTTTGCTAATTATTACTATGAGATCAAAAATCTAAAAGACTAATGCAGTAAAAATTAAAATTAATTATTCCAATAGATCGCCGAAGGAAAATAATAAGACACTAGCCTAGAAAATTATAAATTGTGATGTGTAAATACGAGAATCATTTCGGTTTGTGACGACATAATCTTTAACTTGATTCTGTTGCGTGTACTATTCCCAAAGCCAACCGAGACAACAGCTACGAGAGGAACGCAGCTACCACCCCAGCCGACCTTGACACTGTAAATGCGAGGATGGTGATCTGCGCGTAGCTGTTATAAGGCACGCGGAATGTTATAAGGCAGGCCGGGTGTCCCTTTAAGAAGGAATTCAAGTAGTTTAATCGAGTAAATAAATAAACTAGTGTAATATTCTTGCGCTTATAGAGGAATTTAAATACAGTTAGCTCGAGTAAATAAATAAACTATTAATACTCTTGCATTTATAGAGTGCAGTGTACTTGAAAAAATAAACAAACGAGTAGTACTCTTGCGTTTCTAATCTTGAGTACGATATGACGCATCGTTTTATACATTTCATCTATAAAAGTAGGCTTCCATTCCTTACTCGAAAGTGCACTTTAATAAAACACAAACCTAAATTTTCGGCTATCCTGTCAGTCTTTTACAAAGGACTGGTAGTGCTTTGGTAGTGCTTTTACCACCAGTACGATTTTGGCGTGATTGGTGCCTTGTCAAGCAGTTCACGAACTAAGCCTAACAGTGAAGGAATCTAGCTACATTAATAAAAACGAGTTGCAGTGTTGTAAAACGGCTATCAGACCCAGACGCCCATCCGACCCAGACGGCCACCCGACCAACGCGGACATATGTGTAATTATAACAGTATTGGATTATTGTAAACAGAATGATTGTTGTCAACAAACTAAAAACTGATTGTTGCCAATAAACTGAAACGATGTACGAAACAATGCTTCAGTTCAGGTGTCTAGACACACGCTAGTGTGTCGCTGCCAAGGAACAGTAGATCTTCTCACCCGTTTTGAAGCTCTCAGTCCTCTTATAACAATACAACACGACGGGATCGCAACAATGAATGAGGCCGAGGAGTGCTGGGATCCACGGCGGAGGGCACTCCACGTGGATCCCAGCCCTCGTTTGTGTTAAATGAAAAGTGGAAGAAAACAAACAAATGTATTAAATTTACTGAAATAAATAATAAAAAAAAACATAACAAATAAAAAAAAAAAAAACCAACGTTCAACAATTCACGTTGCTCACAACATTGAAACCGCTGCTTTACAAACGTTGGATTCCATTAAATGACAAAAAGGAATAAAGTAACCGCATATAATCAATTAAATGGAACAATTTTTGAAAACAACGTCAAAAAACGTCAAACGTCAAAAAAATCGTTTAAGAATTCATGTTAATTACAACATAGCAACCGCTTTCAAAATTAAACGCTGCCCTTTTCGTTGCGTGTAGCATTGCTTCTAAACGAATATTCTACACAAACTTTCTTCTGGCTAAACGCAACTATGTACTCCACTCGCGCTCACTTGCGCTCAACAATGTATGTCGGACTGATAGCTTCAAAACTGGTGAGAAGAAGGATATTGCCCGCTCTCCTCGCCCGCTGCGCGCCCTCGACATTGTTAGATCCCAGCACTACGAAAACGGGCGATATCCTATACATCCCATTGTAGACATCCGATTATTAAAAAAATGATTGTTAATGATAAAAAGGCGGCTCACTAGCAGACATGTGTCTGTTAACTGTAAGCAACTGAAAGCATATTTTGGCATGTTGAGGATAAATCCCAATGCAACAGAAATGTTTCAAATTGTGGAAAATGTAAGGGGAAGGGTCAGAGATTAAGAAAAACTAAAATTTAAAGGATGAGTGACCTCCAATCATAGAGAAAAAGATGCGTCAATAACGTTGTTTTTATGTTACTGATTTTTCCCATGTTAAATCCCATAGACTTTTTGCTCATGGCTAACGCAAAATTGAGACGTCCTACGTAGCTGAACTTTTGCACACGGATGCATGGTGATCTGAGCATGGTCCTTTTGTTGGTTTGGGGGTTGTAGGGGTCAGGACAAATGCTTGGGAGGGTTTTGAAATTCACCACCAGTGAATTTAAATTTCGTTTCTTTTTCAAGTTGCAACCAAAGATTTTAAGCAACAATGGCTTGAACAATCAAGACTGGTCCTTAGATTTATTGTAATAGCCTGGACGAACTAAAAAATGAACTGTAACGAAGGAGAAAATAAAGAAAAATTAACGTTGCCGAAGATAGCGTAAGAATAAGGGATGCACGTTAGATGATGGTTACGCAACAATACGAGCATCCACGAGCTAATGGGGTTTTTGTTAATAACCCAAAAATAAAATGCTTCGCGTTCTGCTGTTTTAGTAATAGCGACGTACGGGGGTTTCTGCATGACTAAATGTGAACGAAATCTTGAAAAATTAAGGGGAAGGTGCAGGGATAAACAAAACAACTGAAGGGGATGCTCTGATTGAGTGAGCGAAGCGAACGAAATCAGCGATTGTTAGCCAGTGTGTGCAAAAATGGGATTGAAGCCTTATTTGTATACCTTATGTACGTTCACAGTCGTATGAAATTCGGGATATCCACCCAAAACCAAAACTGGTAGAAAAACCCGCCAAGTTTCCAAAAACGGTCGGCCTTTGAAAGTAGTGATATCATTCAACCAGGAAAAGGCCGCTAAGGTCATCCTATTAGCCAAGTTAATCGCACCCAGTAATACTTTGGACGTTAAATGAAAACTTGAAGATTGCTACAGCGAGTAGCAATTTTCAAGTTTTCATTGAACTTTCGAACTATTAGTCTGTGGGATTAACTTGGCTAACAGGATTGACCTTGGCGGCCTTTCCTTGGTTGAATGATATCACTACCTTCAAAGGCCGACCGTTTTTGGAAACTTGGCAGGTTTTTCTACCAGTTTTAGTTTTGGGTGGATATGCATATTAATAGTAAATCGCCGGCTAAAGGTTCTGTCGTTGTAGACGATTAAAATTAAAGGATTAGAGCAACTCCGTAAAATATTGAAAGCGTGTTACTTTCTGCCCAGAATCCAGTAAAAAAAAATATGATATACGAAAACATGGTAGAAAGGCGTATTTATTTATCTACGATGGAAATATTCACATGAAATTGCATGGAGTCCGGTTCGCGCAAAATTGTTTAACTTAGATAGTCCTACACCCATTTAAAGGTGAAGAGGAAATGGCATACCAGCGAAAGTGTATGGTGATTTTCGAATTCAAAGGGCTTCCTCTACCCTTCTAATTGCCAAAAATGAACATGCTTAGGAATTTATGAAAGGTGGAGATATATTCTTTCCATCAATCCTAACCAAAATTGTTTAACTTAGATAGGGACCGTCTTACGCCTGTTTAAAAGTCTGCTGTAACTGGTGAAGCGGCTAGTTTCAATTTCAAAGTCCCATTGTAATGTTTCGATTTGTATTTGTATCTAAGCTAAACGACTTCGGTTAGGATTGATGGAACGAATAGATCCCCGCCTTTCAGAAAATCCTAATCAAGTTCATTTTGGGCAATTTGAGGGGTAGAGGAAGCATTCTGAATTCGACAATCACCATACACTTTCGCTGCTACACCATTACCTCTTCACCTTTAAATGGGTGTAGGACTAAGTTAAACAATATCGGTTAGGATTGATGGAAAGAACAGATTTCCACCATTCAGAAAATCTAAGCATGTCCATTACGGACTATGAGAGGATTTGCAAGAGCACGAAAATCACTATAACAACGAATTGAAAAAAGGTGCGTTCGCGCGAATTAATGGTGATAATACGATTTTGTGGCTCAAGGGTTGATTTTACACAAAAAATGTTTACCAACTTTCATGTTCAGAATTGTGTGCTGAACGTTTTTGAACAGTATGCTTTTGATTTATTGACGGTTAAGGGGTTACAGCCAAATGACTGGGGGGGGGGGGGGGGAATTAAGTTACCCCCCCAAACCCCCGGGGGGTTGAACTTGCTATCATAGCTCTTTTCCCAGTTAGCCTTCATGTGCATCCATACCAAATTCAATGCTTTTCACACAAAGTGAAGATTGCCTTCAATTTTGGGCACTATTATTTCCATTATGGCATATAATATGCACTAATCATGATTCATTAGAACCACTTCCGGTAGGTACTTCCGGTTGTTTGGCATCATTGGAAAGGAAATTTCAAGAGTAACAATAAAGACTAGGGTGTAATTTAGCTAACTGCGAAAGGAAATTCAAAGTGTCATATTCAGACTATAATTTGAAAAAAATGGCGTCTTTTCACTAACACATTAGTACCACTTCCGGTAGTTACTTCCGGTTATGTTTGCTATCATTGGAAAGAAAATTTCAAGAGGAACAATAAGTTAGGGACATAATATTGCTAATTGAAAGAGAATTCAGTATTTCAATAAATAACAGTGAGAGTGTCGAATTCGGTTGCTATTTTGAAAAAAAAATGGCTGCTTTCCACCAACAATATTTTGGTAGACTTTCGATAAATTATCTATGCCAGTTTTCAAAGGCGAATACCGTTCGTTTCATCTTTGCACTAATTACTTCTAGATAAAATCATAAATTCAGGCACTCATTGAGTCACCGAAACGAAAATTAGATAAACAGAACCTCAGTCAAACATGAACCTTCCTCTCCTAGAAAACAAAAATGCCAAAGGCGCCGAGATAAAATTTTCAGCTTTGGTCTACAAAACAGTACAAAGCGGACAGCCACAATCACTAAGGGGCACGACAAACTTAATTCGATAAAACTTGGATATACACATGAGCAATCAAACCGTTACCAGTGTTGCAAACGGTGAACTCTAGACCAGCCGTGCGTAGCATGAGCTTCCTCTGTGGAGGAATGACGAGAAGGAATTTCTCCACACTTTCCTAATTGCCTTCTTTCCGGTCAACTTATTAGTTTACACCTGTTAGCAATAATGTGGATCTCGGTAGCAAAAGTGGCAATTTCCTTAGTTTCCATCGGCACACGGAAAATAACACCTCCAAAGTTTTCCGTAAGACACAATTGATTTTTAATGCGGGCTCTGTCGAGTAGCTACCTGCATTGGGGCGTCTGATTAGGTGTCTTGGTCCCGGGCTGTACACCTCTGGCCTCTTACAAACCCGGGTTCGATCCTAGCGACAGGAAGTGTATATGTGCGGGTTTTTCTCGGGTGTACACCGTCTTCTTTTCTGTTTCTCTTTCTATTATTATGTTTTCTCAAATGCCTGAAAACAGCCCAATTCTCTTAGCAGTAAAGACACAAGTGTCTAGTGGCCGCTATATGCTATGTGCGTGACCGGAAAAAAAAGCCTGGGAAAAAAAAGCCGCGGAAAAAAAAGCCTGGAAAAAAAAGCTGATGGAAAAAAAGGCCGATGGCAAAAAAAGCCGTGGAAAAAAAAGCCGCGGAAAAAAAAGCTGATGGAAAAAAAGGCCGATGGAAATAAAAGCCGTGGAAAAAAAAGCCGCGGAAAAAAAGGCCGATAGTCAAAAAAAACGCGAAAAAATGTAGTTGAAAATTTACAACAAAACTACCTAAATGCACTTAACGTGTGTATTAATCATTCATTAGCTGCATGTTGCTCGATCAAGGTCACCTTTGGAAACCCGAAAGGAAAAGAAATCACAAGTTTCCTGCCAAATTCCTTAACTGGGGAGGTTGTGGGGGAAAGGGTCGTCCTCACTTTGGTCGGGTGACCTTCAATCGTTAAAGGATAAATCATGAAATGACGAGTTTCCGCCATAATTTGGATAGGAGGGGAGGGGGGGGGGATAATCAGGAAATCATAAATTTGCCTTAAATCCGTAACTTGGACAACTAAAAGAAAATTCCGGAAAGCATACTTTTGTTCCCGAACTCCTTTACCTTTTTTTTTGTTTTTAGAGTTATTTTGATATTTCTCTGCAAACATTTTAATATTTTTTTCTGGATCGTAACCCTTTCCCGCCACTCTCTCCTCCCCCTCCCCCCTCACTGCAAAAAAAAAGTGAAAAATTTAGACACACGACCAAACTGAGGACGACTCTTTCCCCCACCACCTCCCCTGTTAAGGAAGTTGGGAGAAAACTTGTGACTTCTTTTCCTTTTCGGGATTCCAAAGGTGACCTTGATCGAGCTACATGCAGCTAATGAATGATTAATACACACGTAACTACATTTAGGTAGTATTTTTGTAAATTTTGAACCAGGATTTTATCGCGTTCTTTCTTCCATCGGCTTTTTTTTCCACGGCCTTTTTTTCCGCGGCTTTTTTTTCCTAGATTCGCTATGTGGGTAGGACGGAAGGTGGTATTATCGTTGAATCTTGATGGACGACATACTAGAGTGTGTCTTCATTTTTACCAATTTTGTTTAAAGAGAGATACATATTTAGTATTTCGAATAATAACTTAGGAAAGAATAAAACTGTTACAGCAACGGTAGTTCAGTTCTCGGGTCTCTAAAACCTCCAAGGTAGAGTGCTGATAAAGATAGATTATTTACCTAGTTACTAGATTGCAGAACTTCCGGCTTTTAGGATAACAGCTTTAAGATAAGGGACTACGACTTATAAGATAAGAGATAAGCTCTATCCTGATTCGTGAGTGATTGCCAGGTGCAATGACTATTTAAAGAAACGAAAATAATTCATCAATTCGTATGTTGATCCACTGCGCTTTGCTAATGATACTGTAATTTTTGAACTGTTTAACTTTTTATTGCCATCGGTGTTTCCTTATTATTATCATTATTATTACAAAATGATAATTTTATAATATTTATGCATGTAAAGTATATTATTAAATGAAGAAAATTGGCCTCAGAGGAAATATACTTAATATTCTTAAAAGTTACTTAACTAATAGACAGTTCTGCGCCAAAATTTACAGCACAATCAGTGACTGGCAAAATGTGAAATTTGGGGTACCTCAGGGATCCATACTGGGGCCTCTTTTATTTATTTTTTTTGGGTTATATAATGATATTGGTGATCTACAGTTAACACGCGTTAGTATGCAGATGATATAACGTTAATTTCAAACCGCTTAAAAAATTACAATCTGACTTTAACAAGATTTTTAACTGGCTGACTGACAGTGATTTGTATCTCAGCATTCACAAAACATGGTATTTTCCAATAGCTACTTCATACGTGAATAGTAGGACAATGCCTATTTTTTTTACAATGCAACGAACATTATTACCCAATTACCTGAAGTTGAAACTGCAAAGTGCTTAAGCGTAACCATTGATAAACATTGGAAATTTATACACCAAACATAGAAAATTTTATCCTTAGAATTCGACGAACTATACCCGTCCTTTACAAAATTAAAAATATGATAAATAATAAAACAAAACTAAATCTTTATAACACTTGGACCGACTCACAACTAAGGTATGGATGTGGAACTTCTGCAATAACTTTGGCTGATGGTCATTTAACCATATGCAAAAAGTTCAAAACAAAATACTTAAAGTACCTTTTGGTAGAAATGAATCCTCGAACGAATTATACAAGCAAAACCGTATTCTTCAAATTAAGAAGTTATTTGAATATCAAGTTACTGCCGTACTATTTTCAACCCTGCATTTAAAGTGCAAAGAAAATGGTTCCTCGTGAATGGTTGAAAGTGCCATCATGGCGAAACTCTTCAGACAAAAGAACTATTGACTATATTAATGATCTATTTTTAATCAAATTACTGCGACACTAAGAGGATTTAGCAGTTCCACATGAAACTGGCAATTAAAGAGTCGCTACTTGCATTCAATTTAATAACGATTTAAGTTAGGAATATTGGGACTTTTCATTGTATCTTGATTTTACTTATTTTCATTGCTATATCATTATCACGTCAATAATTAATTTTTATCAGTTGTTTTATTATGCATTTAATTTTGTAGGTTGACTTGAAACAATGAATCGTTTAGGGAGATATTGTGTCTCTCGTGTAATGTAAACTGAATTTTTATATATTTGAATTGTTTTTGCATTTATCCTCTTTGAGGTTTTAGTTACAATAATTCGATTTTTTGTATTCTGTATAATAGCCTACCACAGAGTACATAATTATAAACGTCTAAAGTGTGCGCGGCCAATCTTGAGTTCGCCGCAGAACGAACACAGATTATCGATTGTACGTTTTTGGCAGCAGAGTGCCTTGTTGATATCCAAGATGGTTACAAAAACAATGGCGGCCGTCGATTAAAGTCGCCCCCTCCAGGAAGACCTAGTCGCTCGTAAAATACTTCCAGGACTCAAGATACGCCGCGAACACATTAGTTTCGTGATACCTATTATTGACGGAGCGGAGCGAGCGAAACGAGCTTCACGTAGCATGTAACGGGAACCCAATTGCAAAATGTGAGCTGGTTAGATGGTTGCACTTTTGTAGTCCAAGTTCTACAGATATGATGCTAAAGGGAGAGGGAGGGGGTTGTGGATCATTGGTTGGCGCAAACTTGGAAATTCGCAGTTTATGCAAACGTGTGATATATTCCTTGATGTTCTATATTATCCGCCATAATGTGTTTATGCACTGGGGCGACATGAAAGTATAAAAAGCGTTTCTAAGTTAGTTCTGGGACTAAGTTTATTGTTAGGGGAGAGAATGGTTGCTTCGTCAAGGTTGCAGTTGTGTGCCCTGTATTTATCCGATCAGGAGAGTTTCTACTTGCGATACAGTGCTGTGCTCAGGCGTTGGTTTCAAGATTTAACTTAAAATTAGATCTATGGTCCAAAATTCTCTCCTTGAACTTCTGTTGCAAGTGTCCCTGATATGGGTGATGCCGCGTGCAGGTCATTAATCCGAAATACTGTATATCAGATTGCTAACCTCTTTTCTGTGTTATCACCTGTTTTTACTGGTACTGTGAGCGGCTTTAAGTAGGGGGTGATTACTATAGATGTCAGCCCGCTATCATTTCCTGTCAGAATATTTTGGATGGTTCGGTAATACCTTGGTAGCATGGAACAGAAAAATAAAATTCTGGTTTGCTGTTAGCTTGTTTATTTGGTTGAAGGGCTGCGCTAACCAACTTTGCCAAGAAGAGGAACGGGTAGCCATTGGCTATGTATTTTTGCAAGGTATAGCCCACTTCAACACTCTGTCGAGAATTTCCTTGTTAAAGGCACTTAATTCCTCCTTTAACGACAAATTTTGCGCAAGCGATCCGAATATAGGACATGTAGTCCACAGTTCTTGTGGTCTGCAAATGGCTTTCTGAAATGCACGAACACAATTTTCATGGACGGGTTTATTACGGCTTTGACGTCAAGAAAATGAAGAGCCTTGATAATCGAATCTTACATAGTAAATTGTAAAGATTGGTAACAGACATTCAGAAAAAGAAGGGCTCGTTTCTTTTCAATGGAGGGACGCAACGCAAGGCAACCGTCAATATATCTTTTAACAGATCGAAACTTAGACATAAACTAGACGAAGCTTGCAAGGGGGCCGGTCATGAATTAAGTTTACAGACACGCTTTTCCCGACACACTTTTCCCAGCACACCTTTCCCGACACTTTTCCCGACTTTTTTCGTGCCCGTGTCTCGTACATCTTATTGTGAGTTGATTGACCGCTCCCTCCCGGCTGCGCCGGCCATGCTGATAGAATGGAAGAGTCCACGTCTTGCAATGCCTGCGAGAGGAGGGGGAAGTGATTATTCGGTCTTTTTTTCTCAACTGCTCAGCTAGATCCAGCATTAATATAAGGATTCAAGATCCAGCTTATTGACTACTGTATCAGCCAGGAACGTGGAGAGCCGGCTTCCCAATGGCACGCCATTTTGGTATAGCATATGCAGTTTTTTTGTGGTGAAAATATGACGTAGTCCAAAGGACCTGAACGGAGTCAATAAATTCGTCCATCGTCCAGCCCAAATAATTGACCCCGGGGAGGGGGGGGGGGTAGGGAAGTGGAATCCAAATTAATCAAGTGCCATGCATATGGATTCTAAAATAAGGCTCTATAGTGTCCGCGGCTTATCTTGGGTTCACCCCAGAACGACACAGATATTCAATTGTATGTTTTTGGTAGCAGAGTGCCTTGTTGATATCCAAGATGGTTACAAAAATAATGGTGGCCATCGATTAAAGTTGCCCCTTCCAGGAAGACGTAGCCACTCATAAAATACCTGCATGACTCAAGATAGGCCGCGGACACTATAGTCCAGGTAGAGTGACCACATCAAATGAAAGGAATTCGAACCGTGGGTGGAAGAGAGGGAAAGGGAAGGAATCGTAGTCCTTTCGTGATCTGAGAAGATTTTCAAGGAATTTTGTACGGTATGGGTCCCCTTGGACAATTTTTTTTTTAGAACTGGAGCCATTAATTTTGCAAGTGGAAGGTGAGGTGATTTCCCCCCCCCCTCCCCCCTTTTTTTTAAGCCCGATCGGAAAACCGTCCATATGGGTCTTAATCTGGGGGGAAATAAAAGGTTGTTCGTAGATTCATGATCGTTTTTTTTTTTATAGTTTTCAAGGAACAAAATGTCAAGCTGTTTATTTTCTACGAGATACATGATAACGCGTTTTACACTGGCAATTGCCGTAGCATTTGGGCTGTATTTAAAGCAACATCCGGCCTGCCTAATATAACCTTCCGCCTGGCATATAATAGCCACGCGCCGATCGCATCCGCGCATTTACCAAAGCCAAGGTCAACTGAGATAGTAGCTTCGTTCCTCGTAGCGAGGAATCCGGCTACTGTCTCAGTTGGCATTGCGCCTAATATACAAGCCAGCGTGAACGCATTGATTGTGTCGTCAAAAACCGGAATGATTCTTGTATTTTAAAATCACAATTTATAATTGTCTAGACTAGCTGTCTTTTAATTTTGCTTCGGCACTCTATTGGAATAATTAATTTTAATTTTTACTGCATTAGTATTTTAGATTTTTGATCTTATAGTAATTACCAGCAAACGATTAATATTAGTACTGCGCACACACAGATAAAACTTCAAGGTCATTGCAGGCGCGCAAAGCATCATATACGTTCTAGAAGAACGTAAATAAAGTTCCCCAATATTCAACAGAAAATCTCCTAGACGCCACATTTTAAAACGGGTTTTTTTTTAGCAAGGGAAAGACTAACGGTAAGTAAATAGACTTTTGGGGCAGTACTTGATATGGAGGATCGAAAAAAATGGCGCTGGGAGGTATATCCCTTTAAGTCCAGCATAAATAGCTTTTTGGGTAAGTTTAATTAGAATTGTTTCTTACTAGGACGGTGGCGTTACATATAGCGAAATCTGGGTTAGATTTAAATGTCCTTAAATCGAATCATATTTCTTCCAGGGTTATATTCAGTTTCAGGAGTGTTTTGGTCTTTGTAAGCCGAGAGATTGTTGCTCTATTTTCGGAGCAGTGTTGGGGCAAACAAACAATTGTACCAACTTGAAGACGTTCACAAATTTTCGCGACATTTTTATGAAGTGGGATTGGGGGGGGGGTATATATGTAAGGTCCTTTTTTTTTAGACGGCTTACAGAGGCTGGGCCTAGTCCAATGCCTGATTTATTGCCTAGCCACTGGTTACCCTCCCCCCCTCTCCTCCACTGCAACCCCCACCCTTAACATCATATAAATAGCTCAGGGGCTGTGGTACCCATTTGGTTCCCATGGTTGAACTTATACTAAGGAAAATTGGAAATAAAGCCAACAGCGAAAATTATACACAAGAAATAACGTAGTTCAGTAAGCCACCTTTATGCACTTACGTTTCGTCGGAGTGGCATGACCCGGATTCGAACCAGCTACCCAGTTCGCCCCCAGATCACTTGCATAGCGCCTTAGTCGCTATGGCCACATCCTCAACTGGCATAAAGATAACTCACTGAACCCGTTATTAAGGTCACAACCGTGACCAGGGCTCCATTCGACCGAAATTCACTCGGCCATAGAAATGGATAGGGAAGACAAATCATACACTCACAAGGCTCAAGTTTAGGTTGAACTTGCCTAAACTTTCCTAAACCTGTCAACACTTGGTTATAGTGTTGCTATTGGAGGGCAAATCCTCGGAATTCACCTTTCAATACCTTCGCATATTTTTTACGTCTTACTTCACACAGTTACAATTTTTTACGTGTTACTTCACACATTTTTAACGTGTTATAAGTAACAATTTTTTGTGTGTTATAAGCAACAATTAAAACCCCGCAGTTGCTGTTGTTCTCATCATTTTTCATTTAGAACTCTTTCTGTCAAACCGAACTTCATCGAGTTACTGAACGGATTGTCTGTGTGTAAGTTTTTTTTTTTTAACGCAGCCATACATCCTGCTCTCTATGCTTTAGCTTTTTAAGAGAAGATTCCCGGAAATGAATTCCCGGAAGTCGATGCGGCGTATAAAAACATCTTTGGACTTTCCTCGCGAATTTGTACCTCTGTATCCCGAAAAAAACCTTATACCAGTTGAAAAGGACGATTTATCCGCATAACCCACCTCCCCTCCCCGCCTTCCCCATCTTTTTCCAGCGTAATTTGCTAGTTCTCTGAATGTTAACTACCTTCATTGATCGATAGCATTTAAATATTTACAAGATAACATTTCCACTGGTTATGAATCGATCGTTGAACGACTATCTTTTGACAGCACATCAGCACTAAAACCACCCACCAACTCAATTATGGTCATAATTTACGAAGAGTTTCAACTTTGATGTCAACAACAACATGCATTAGTAATTTTGTCAGGTCTCTGACGCGTTTACCACACCTGACACAGTTAAATGAAAAGTTTAGTTTTAAACTTGTGCGTGTATTAAGTTATTAGTCCTGTTTCGAGCTCCTAAACGCAAATTAAACGTTGGAGATACGTTTCACTGAGATTTTTCCTCAATGTAAACAAGTTTTTTCAATTTTTTTTTTTTTTGCCCTTTCATCAGACAATTCACCCAATGGAGAGCACTGAATCCGTTGTTCGGCCTTCTTTCTTCTACCTCAATAGCGATGGAAATAGTTTCTCCAGACTATATATATTTTTTTTACCGTTTTGTTAGATGTTTCTGCCAATGGAGGCCACTCAATCTTTGTTTGCTTTTCATACTTCCATCTCATTCAACGTAAATCGTCTTTTAAAACTAAAAAAAAAAAAAATTTTTTGTGAAGTCTTAGGTTTGCTCTTTTCGGATATACAGGAGGGAAAAGCCAATGGCTCAAGATGGGTTAAATAAATACGGATGCAAACCTATTTACGTTGCGTTTTGGACAGGGGCGAACTGGCAGCAACTTGGCCCACCGGCCCGGCCCCAAAAAATGGCCCCCTATCCCAAGTTTCACAAAACAATAGTCTTCAAACACAAAAACTGTCCAATGTTCTGAGCAAATAGCTATATTTTGAGCAAATAGCTATATTTTTCTGACTTTTTTTTGCTTCACAAATAAAAACTGTTTCCTGCCCCCCCCCCCCCCTCCCCCACCAATAAAAGAAAATATGTGATTTCCCACGTGGCCTGAAGCCGTTTTACACATAATTGTGAAGTAAATTATTTATTCGTAGTTTGTTCATTTAAAAAGTTCTGCCGGATGTACAATATTCGAAATGGTTTATCAGTAGTAGCTCGTATAAATAGTTCTTAAGCAACTTTTTCCTTTACGCAACACTAAATGTCAAAACAGTAATACATGCATGCACACCATTTTTACAAATTTCACGTTCTTTCTGCAGCCGTTTATTTTTGTAGAAGTAGCGTACACCGTATGCATTTTGCTTTGAATCAGAGGGCCAAAACAAAAACTAAAAAAAAAAGGAAATAGTGTTGTTACATTATGTATCAGTAAAATCCTTGTATAAATTGAGAGGCCTGACTAATGCCTATGCGGGGTGATTCGAAAAGTGTGACGTGCCCCGTTCGTGTCACAAAAAAATACTGACCAAACTGGAAGAAAATGTTATTTTTGAATCTCAAAATGACACTTTCAACAGTCAACATTCTAAAAAGAGCTTCAGCTTCTCAGACCCCCATGATATGAGTGTTTACAAGGTTTTGAAGCTATTAGTACCAATATTGCAAGCATAGTTTGCAGAGGTGGACTGGAAGCCAAAAGACGCAGATCCCAGATCTGCAAGGGTACACTATTCCAGGGTTGGAGGGGATGTCGCTATGGCTCCACAAAACTTAGCTTGGAGGTCTGGGGAGCAATGTGAGCTCCCCCAGTGGGGTCCGGAGCGGAACCCCGGAAGCTGAAGCATTTTAAGCTATTTTTGTACCTGTTTCTGGCCTCCAGCGAGCACTAAAATAGCAAACAGAGCAAATTTTGGTGATTTTTCTTAGTCGTTCTTCAGGATGGCAGGTTTCGTAAAAACTTAATTGTGACTACATCTTGTTTTTTTAGACATTTTCCTTCCGAATTAAATTAAACTAAGTTCAGTTTACAATTATATAAACAATTCCACAGCTAGTCACTGACGATTGGGGTTGGCATTTTGTATGTTGGTATAATGAATGACGTTGAACTGCTATGTTCAAGTATATATGGGCAGTGGGAGTGGGGCTAGCTGCCGGATGCAAAAAAAAAAAAAAATGAATGGACTATCAAAAGGTGAAAAATCGAGAAATTTTTTACTCAGTTTTACTCCAAACGACTAGGCCTAGAGCTATTATGCCAAAAACTTCCACATTTTAAAGCCACAACATGCTCTAGTTTTCAACTAATTAGGAGCGTCGAAAGATGAAAAAATGGCGAAACCTTTTACTCAGTTTTGGGAGTTGGAGAAAAAAATCTAGTCCAAGTACCATTGATTTGTTGGCCAACAATTGGCCCAACATAGTACTACCTATGGTTAATTGTTGGGCCATCGTTTGCACCCAACGGTTGGCCCAATCTTATTTTGTCTCGTTGGCCAATATTTTAGCCAAAGGCTCAACATTGGGGCGGTGTTTTTAACCCAAGCCTGCTGACGTTATTTAGCCAACGATGGGCCAACGATGTCAAAGCAGTTGGCACGACTCCATCCCAACATTGGGGCACCATTGTTAAATTAACATACAAAAATTTCTCTGATGTCCACCGGGAAGGATTAAACCCGGCACCTCTCGCACTTAAATCAAATACGTTATCCACTACACCGCCAGAACCGGATGTGACTCTGACGTTAGACTAGGTATATAAAGCCAAGAATGCAGGGAAAAGAAGTTTTCATCGTAAAATTTTAATGAAGTTTCAAGTCTGTAGAAAATAAATAAAAGTAAATGATGTGATTTGATGGCCTATAGAAGAAATGCAAATAATTTAGTGCAGTACACAGAAATAAGATTTTATAATCACAGGAAAAAAAATACAGTTTGAGCGTGCGGTGTGTCCATAGGCACTGTTCAGCATTATGGACAATCTTATAAACTCATAGTAACACTACTTATGGTTAAACAATCCGTTAAATAATTACATTAACCATTACGTTAAATAATTGTTTCTCACGTTAGACTTTAGTTGCAGTTCAAAGAAACTAGGACGGCCAACGCATTGAAAGAGCAGAAAAAGAAATACATTGGCCCAACAAAGAACGGCCAACATTTTGGTGGAACAAAATAAGAGATAGGTTGGCCCAGCTAAGGATGGCCGACATACTGGTATAGCAGATGAAGAAATACATTGGCCCAAGGAAGGACTGCCAACGTATTGATGAAGCCAAAAAAGAAATATGTCGGCCCGACGAAGGACGACCAACACATTCATAGAGCATATAAATACGTATATTGGTCCAATCAAGGATTGCCAACGTGTTGGTGAGCCCTTACAGAAATACGTTGGCCCAGCTAAGGCCTGCCAACATTTTGGAGGGGCAGCAAAGAGCTACGTTAGCCCAGTGAAGGGTTCCAATACGTTGGAGAAGTAGTAAAATAAATTCGTTGGCACAACGAAGGGATGCTTACTTGTCGGCACTCATTGATAGGCCCTACAGTGGGCCATGCGACTGCTCCGAGGATGCAGGTGCACCAACCGTACGCGCCATTTGAAATCGACAAGCTCCCTTTTAATTTTTTTTCTCCCTTGATTCATCCTTGGACGGATAGGCCCTAATCGTTGTGCTGCTTGCTAGCTCGCTGACCGGATTACTGTTTTACAGGCGATGTATTAGAAACGAAGGCGACGAGTTTCGGCGTTACTAGACCAATGATTACCGGGGGACGGCGGCCGTGCGGCCGAAGCGCGTTTTCGCATTAAAAAAATTTTTTAATAACAAAAGGGCAAAACATTTTCCCACCAAAAAGGGAGTAGTAATTTTTGTTACTACCATAAAACGTAAAAAAAAAAACCTTGAGTCAAGTGCCTCCCCCCCCCCCCCCAGCCAGTTGGCCCACCGGCCAATGGCCGTTGGGGCACTATTGCCAGTCCGCCCCTGCCCCGAAGAATGCACGTAAATACAACGAATCCACATCCTTGAGAGCTGTGGCGACCCTACCGGGCTTACATCTTCCAATATTGGGCGAACAACCACCTAAAAAGATCTCACAAAGGTTTTGAATTAGCTGCTCTAAACCTGCTTCTCACAATGGCTAGTCTTCGGTAGGCCATGAAGGTAATTTTCCCACAATGCAGGGTCGATTTAAATTTGGTGCAAACTAGACGCACAAGTCCTTAACCAGATCCATAGACTAAGTGAGTTGGATGCAAGTAAGTACTTGAAACCTGGTCTAGAGTTGCCTATGTGGAAGATACCACATTTATTGTAAGAGAGTGGAAGTTGCCAGATATCAAACCAATGGTGGACATACTGAATATCGTTCATAAGTGAAAATCCATCAGAAAAACTGGTCACACAGTACTAGACTTAACTTCACCAGCGAACTTAAGGCATGATCGGAAATCTGTACCAGGTGGAGATAGATCAATAAAAATACGACAAAAAGCAGTGGACCGTGCACGGTTTCCTGTGGCACTGCACTCATCACCGAATGAGCTGTATATGGTTCAGAATTCATTATTACGCGTTGTGTGCGATCTGCTATAAAATCTCCCAACCAGTCCAGCAATTTACCTCCAATATGAAGGTTCGAAAGCTTGGCAATTAGTTTGGAACGCACCACCGATTCAAATGCTTTCTTATAATTGTAATACCCAACATCGGTTGGAACTCTCACGTCGAGGGCACTGGTCTACTGATTGAGGGCAAGTAGGAGTTGTAGTGTCGAAGATTTCTCTGGCGAAAATCCGAATTGATCCCTCTGCAATAAATCATATCTATCCAAAAAATGCTAACATGAGTGAACTAGGGTCTCCATTACTTTCCATGGTACGACAGTGAGTGATATTGAGAGGTAGTTTCGTGGGTTAGAAGCATAACTACTTTTAAAAATTGGGACGACGTTCGCTGAATGCCACAAAGAAGGACGGGTGGGTTTTTCAATGAAAGATTAAAAATAAATGCAAGTGGTGTTGAGCTGGTGTTAGAGACCTGTTTGTAAAAAAACGCGGAAAGTCCATCTGGTCCTATGGCGCGACTAGGTTTAATCCGGGAGAGGTCAACCTTGACCTGTGCCTGGAAAAACTCGACCGAAGTTAGCAAAGGGGAGGTGCTCAGATTGCAGATGGGATCCTCGAGAAGAAGGTAAAACCATTATCGAATATCGTATTGAAGATAAATATCTGATTCAGTAAGTGGGCATTCCGGCCATTATCCGTAACTACGATGTCTCTCCATCGTATAGTGGTGGCAGATCCTCGAACAATGTGTTTTAGACCTATACATTCGGAAAAGAGAAGCCAAATTCCCCTCCTTCAACGCATCCAATTCACTCTTGTTATGCCAAAGATCAACTTTCGCCCCATATTCAGCCTTAATCCTACTGTAAGTACGTCGATTCGTCTTGGTTGGATCAGATTTCAATTTATGCCAGACTATTAACTTTTTGTGAGCTTTCTGATGGCACCTGGTACGTCTGGCACGACAGTACGCCTGGCACGACGTAACAAATTTAGCAAGAAAGTTGTGAAACCCATTCCTTACAGTGTTAATATCCTCCTCATATGAACTGAGGTATGGTATCTAGGGTATTTCACTGAATCGGTTGTTCAGTAAATCAAAATAGATTTTCTCAGGTAACACTATTCCTACCCGTTTACGTGGAGGATCAATTAACATTAAACAATAACATATTATGGTCACTTGTGCCCAGTTTGTCCAATTGGTTGAGGTCGAAAACAAGTCTATTGTTGTCCACGAGCACCAAATCAAGTGCATTACTTTCTCTGGTTGGAAAATCAACAAGCTGGAACATCCCTAAAGGTGCCATAAAACGCAAGAATTCACAATGCGGCCTGTCCAAGGCAATATCAGTCTGCCAATCTACTGCTGCGAGATTATACCACGCTCCATGGCTGTTTGCTGTGACATGCATATCACGTGACTGGGCTAGTCCAATCAGACGGCCAAACAACCGTTGTTATCGTTCATCATTGGCTAACTCATGGTGACGTCACGGCAAACAGCCAACTATCAAACTATCAAAGATAGTTTTAACCGCACGACTCAAAAAGCAACAAAGTGCGGTAAATTCAAGATCGCAATAACTATTACGCAGATAGCCCAGAACAAAGTTAATCTTCTATGCTGGGAGATAAAATACCAACGCTTCCACGTCAGCCGCTGCGAATGATGCCACCACGCCAAGGTGTGACTTATGTGCCACCATCATTTCCCCGGCCCTAAACCTTCGGTCTGATCGAGCCAAGTTATACCCAAAGCCATTCAAAACCATGGCGTCAGTAAATACATTGTGTAACCAAGTCCTGACCACCAAAACTAAATCGATCTCACCCTCCGTCAGCAGCACTAGGTAATGTCTAAGATTTTAAACAAAACTACGAGCATTTGACAGGATGCAACACAAGTTGGAGTTACAAGGGAGAGGCACTGACAAGAAGTTGGAATATTCTTATTAGTTGTGGGGTTTCCCGTGGACAAGTGTAACCTTACTACCTCACTGCACTGGGCAAGTTTACCACGGTATGTTAAATGTGTACCATCCAGTGCGACAAGTGTTCTATCAAAGCAGATTGGTTCTTCCAAAAAAAACAAAGTTTACATGTTATTCGAGACAAAAGATTCTTAATTAGAAGATGGGTGTGGATGATTAATTTGTCAACATCTCGATGGTTTCTCGAGAGACGATGGAAGATACCCACTGTCAGTGGAGAGATATGGTCCGGGGTTTTCGTTTTCCCTGGGTGAAAAAAACCCTGGGGTTACAAAAAGGTGAGCTATGGTCAGGGGAAAAATAGAAGGGGAGGGAAAAGTCGAGGTGGTTGAACCCCGAGTATTTTGTGCTGAACCCCCGGGGAAGTATAGAGTAGAAACCTCTAGGGAAAATATTCCACCCTCTAATATCCCAGGGGAAAATGATGTAGTGAGTTATGCATCCGAGGGTGTTTTAACCGAAACCCCAGGGGTTCCTTCCTCGCGACTTGCACAAGAGCATATCTCACCACTTTTAACTTTTCATAATCCCTAGGGATTTCCCCAAAACCCCCAGGGTTCGACAACCTCGGGTTTCGCTTTCCCCTGGGTTAATTCACCCGTTACCATATCTGAGATAATGGTATGAGATAATGGCTTCGGGTCTAATCGCAAGGATCTTACTCATAATGCCACCAACAGAAGCAGCAATCTGGGTGTGCCATGTTGACCAACGAAAGATGAACGAACTGCTGATGAACGAATTGCACTGGGCTCCTAGCCAACACCAAATAATGGAGTCCTTATACGCGCTACAATGAAGCGACATGGTGTGTGACTCTCCGAATATAGTGAGTGGTTTAGTTAAAAGTGCTATGGCCCCCTGTAACGAAATGTTTCCAAATTTCTCTAGTTTCCAGATTTTTGTTTCTCTGTATGTAGTATGTCCCAGAAGTCCCGACCACCCAATATAAAGGACTATATACTGGATATGAGTTGGTAATAACAACGTACTCATACAGGAAATCCGATGATGGTTCCCAAACTGACCTTGGAGGTTGGTTTCAAGGTCATCCAAAATATCTCCTAAACTATTCAAGATACGGACATAAAGTAAATTAGAAAGTTGTTTGGGGATGATGATACCACAAGTTCAACAGAAGAAACAGAACTGAAATCTTGCGGCAAGCACGGAAAATATGGGCAATACAACTTGGAGACTGCAGGGGAGCTAATCAAGGGGCAGCGATAAGCAATTACTTGTTGCATCGTCACGTGGTTGTGTACTGAAGGCTAACGATCGACTAGAGGAAATCCTGTGCCTGATTTCGGTAATTGTAGGCAAGCAGGTACGAAAGCACGGGTATGGGGGGGGGGGTACCATTGGCACGTGCTTCCCCGACCCACTCAATGAAGTTTGGTGTCCCCAAAGCAAAGGTTTGGGAACAATCTAAACAGCTTTCTTTTAACGGATCAAAGAAATTGCTCGTGCAAAAAAATTAGTGAGAAAGCTCCGCTAACTTTGGGTACTGCTTCCCTATGCTCCGAGCGGCTATTGGTAAGGTGCACCACTACGTACAGAACCACAATAAATCAACTGCTATGGCTAAAAAGTAGGATTATGTGGATATTTTCTGTTAGTTTGCTTTATCTATTTAAATTTGTTCTGCATTATCGTGTTTGCGTTATCATCTTAACGTAATGAAGGAAACCTGTATTTATCAGTGAAGAATGTACCTGTATTTTCTAGCCTGTGAATTGGTGTTCTTGTTAAGGTGCACCTTCTAGATATCCATTTTCATTGATCTCCTCTTTCAGTTTCAGTTCGTTCCATGCTTGCTGGATGGTTTGTTTTCTGAATAACCTTTGCTTCAAAACACCTTTAAACCTAATTAAGGATATGAAATAACTATATTTGATCACTTTCTAGGCTTATCGCTGCCTCTTGGTTGGCTCCCCTACAGGGTCCAAGTTGTATGGCCCACATTTCCGTGTTTTGGGCGCGATTTCAATTCTGTTTTCTTTGTTGGCCTTGTGTTATAATCCCAAACAACTTTCCAATTTATTTTATGTCCGTATCTTGAATAGTTTAGGAGATATATTTTGGATGACCTTGAAGACGACCTCTAAGACCAGTTTGGGAACCATAATCGGATTCGTCATAAGTGATTTCCTTCCTATACGAGTACGTTGTTATTACCAACTCATATCCAGTAGTATAGCACTTTATTTTGGGTGGATGGAACTTCTGGGACATACTGTACATACAACACAAAACATATCGTCAAGGCATATATATAATCCTTTTCATAAACTCCAGCACTAACTCTAGCTAGGCTCCAGACATAAAATTCCAGCTGCCTATTTAAAGAGGGAGCCAAGTTTACAGTTCCCTATCAAGTTTACAGTTCTCCTAGCAAGTTTATAGTTCTCCTAGCAAGTTTATAGTTCTCCTAGCAAGTTTATAGTTCACCTAGCAG
>JAHWFP010099113.1:0-15516 GCA_023313725.1 Lithobius niger | reverse complement strand
CTCCTAGCAAGTTTATAGTTCACCTAGCAGGTTACAGATCACGTAGAAAGTTTGAAGTTCACCTAGAAAGTTTACAGTTATCCTAGCAAGTTTATAGTTCACCTAGCAGGTTACAGATCACGTAGAGAGTTTGAAGTTCACCTAGAAAATTTACAGTTTACCTAGCAAATTACAGATTATCTAGTAAGTTTACAACTCTCTTAGCAAGTTTACAGTTCTCCTAGCAAGTTACAGATCACTAGCAATTTACAGTCCACCTAGCAAGTTACAGTATAGCAAGTTTAAACATCTCCTTGCAAGTTTACGGTTCACGTAGCAAGTTGCAGGAAAGGAGAGATACGGGCAGGAGGATGGGGAGGGAGAGGATGGGCGGAAAGATGGTGGGGGAGGAATTAGATGGCAGGAAAAGGGGGGCATTACAGGAAGACATTATTCATCGCAGTGAATGTTCAGGCAACACTGAGCAAAAATTGGGAAACAACCATGGGTAAAACAAAACCCCAGGCGAAGCCAGGTATGACTACTAGGTATACATAAATTAGGAACAGAAACCTATGCAAAGCAACATTCTTAAATTTGCCCTCACAGAAGATAAAGAGGGAAGCACGCACAGGTCTCTCAAGTGCGAAAAGAGTATAACCTTGTCTCAAGTAGGAAAAGTTTTAACCAAGAAAATTTGCATTTGGAACACACGACTACAGATTTCTTAAGCTAGGGTTGGTTAGGCTCGAGCATCCGATGAGATGCACAAAAAAGTTGACAATCAATTGAAGTTCGCTGGAAAAAAGGCATAAAGTCATTGTGCCTTTTTCTCACCTCCTAAAAAATCTGATAGAGGACCTCTCAGTCTATGGAAGAATGGCACAAACGGTAGGAAGTCGACCAACATAAGCGCTTTACAAGTATTTTTTTTTTATTTAACGCTGGATGTCGCTGCGAGATGGCGCTGTTTTTCAACATGGCCACCGCCAGTGCCACTGACGATTTTTCCGCTAATTTCCTATTTTCCTGAACATATCTGCTACAAAAATTTGTTTTAAAAAGGAACATGAATATATCCGATCAGAAAATGCTAACTTTCAAAGATTAACCATAAAATACTAGTTCTCAGTTTTTTGCCCTGTTCTCAAAACATGGATTTTTCATTAGTACCCTTTTTCCAGGGAACTCCTCAATTTCAAAACCAACACAAGACACACAAAAAGTAATGAAGAAGCGGTAAGTACAGGATCATCATTCCTGCAATGGGGGAAAACGGGTAACGAAGACAGAGGGTACACGGGCATTTCTAATGTCGATTTGATTGACGTCGAATTGAAATTATGTCGACCTGAAATCACGTCATCTTATTATGTGGATACAGGGAAACTCAAGGTGATGTTAGAATGCCAACTATCAGGTAGAACTTCCTGTGCAGTCGATAACTCACCACAATTCTCTAACCCCCTTCAACCTAACTTCTAACTACTGTCATGTCCCCGTACAACTTCGATGGGCAAAACTTCGTTTATGGAAGCGACAGCTTGCCATTCTACCTTAGGGCACGTTTACACAACCACTCGCTTTTGCATTCTCGCAGCTAGAAGCTAGAAATCACCTGAAATTCCAACATGGCGGCGGTTTTATATCTGCCGCCTCGCAACGAAAACAGCAAATAACGTGAGTTCAGAAGCGTTTCGGAAAATTGTTTCGTCATGAGAAATTCTTTATATTATTAGCACGGATTATAAGACTGCAAATATTTACTCAAACGATGTCGGATTTAGCTAATCCATTTAGCGTTGTTACCATGGCAATGTTACCTTTGACATTGCGATTGAGTTCTAACTGCGAGAATGAAAAGGCGAGTCGTTGCATAAACGCGCCCTTAATGACGTTTCTACGCACCCAGTTCAACCAATCACAGCTAGCCTGGCGCAACATCCACGTGGAAATCGATGTTACACAGGTGCAGCATCGGGTAGTAACTCCTACAGTTAGGGCGCAATTATGCAAAAAGGCCTTCTCGCTTGCCGAAAGCTATTTGCCAGTCAACCGTTATTTATTTATGATTAGTTTCCCGTTGCTACTAAATGAATGCGATAATAGATAACAAATTGTATGTATTATAAATAACAACACGGATAAAAAACAAAGTGCTACAGTAATTTTAAACATTGCTACAAGATTGCTGTCATTTCATGCTCTTTCCAAAATTTGCTATTCTTCCTCAAAGTACAGCTTCTATAAGCTTCTATCATTATAGCAATGATCAAACGTCGGTAGAATAAATAGCTCCTCGCAGCGAGAATTCAAAATCCAACATGGCGTCCATTTCGTGGCTATCGAATCGAAGACAAACCATCGAATGCCGGCATACAAAAAGCAGTCCGTCGTCTTGTTCTGCAGTAAAAATTGTTTTCTTGTTGTCGTAAATCGACGCTCAAATGTTGCAAGCATCGTACGCTCTGTCACGAGGCACGAGGAGAAGCTTTGCGTCTGCGACGTTGCCATGGTTACTAATACGCATAGACAACTCGAAAGCCGCATACTCCGGTAAAGGCGAGAAGCAGCCATCAGATTTAGTATTGATCAAGTAAAAGCTAGTGAGCGAGAAAACTGTTGTTGCGTAAACGAGCCCTTGCAGCGCGAGCTGAAAAGGGAAGCTAGTAATTTTCAAGTGCTTCGTGGAAAGAGTACTTCTGGGTGCTATTGCGTCATCAAGAAATCGTTTTAATTGATTTTTTAAGACGATTAAAATGGAAAGTTAATACTGTGTTGCAAAATCGTCACAGTTTTCACAGTATTTACTTTATTTTTTTTTTGTCAGTTAGCTACGCCACCGACGTGATTGCTTCGAGACGCCCACTTATCGGAGGCAACAATATCGTGTGAACAACGAGTCGTCCATTGTTGTAGCCGTGCTGTTAGTGTGATCATGACATTGTGTTACTTCACTTGTACTCCAAGTTGCGGGCTATTAAAGGCACTGTCCAGGAAGCCACTGTCTGCTTGTCGCCGGGAAGAGGTGTTATCAGCCCGTTGGCGTATTGGTCACACCAACCCTATTCATTACTTCCTTTTGAAGTGTGTGTGTATGGGGGGGGGGGGGGGGGGCGGTTGATGTGACCACCTTTATGATGTTCGGCGCCGTTTCCACCTTCTGCGAAGCATTGCATGTCAATTAGGGGATGATTTTGTCCTGTCAGGGGTTTTTCAATTTTTTAAGGTGGTACCGCTATACGACAAGATAACATTTGGGGTTTGTTAAAGGGATATACCTCCCAGAGCCATTTTTCTCGATCCTCCACATCAAGTACGGCCCCAAAGGTCTATTTCCTTACCGTTAGTCTTTCCCTTGCTAAAAATCCTTTTTTAAATGTGGCGTCTAGGAGATTTTCTGTTGAATATAATGGAACTTTATTTACTAAACGAGGCGTCACTAAATGATGCATTGCGGCGCAATGATTGCGCGCGTACAATAATCATGACGTTTCATCTCTGTGTGTACATCTACTAATTTTATAATAATTACCATGAGATCTAAAATCTAATAGACTAATGCGGTAAAAATTAAAATTAATTATTCCGATAGATCGCCGAAGCAAAATTATAAGACACTAGCCTAGAAAATTATAAATTGTGATTTTAAATACGAGAATCATTCCGGTTTGTGACGACACAAACATTGACTTGATTCTGTCTCGTATACTATTCGCAAAGCCAACCGAGACAGCAGCTATACGAGAAACGCAGCTACCACCCCAGCCGACCTTGGCACTGTAATTGCTCAGGTGATGATCTGCGCCTAGCTGTAATTTGGCACGCAGAATGTTATAAGGCAGGCCGGGTGTCCCTTTAATATCTCTCTAGTGCTTTCCGTGTTATTGGCCCGGAAAAAACAATGGTCTAACAATAACAATGTTTCTATGAAGTATCATAGAAACAGTAAGCAATATCGTTGTATAGCTATTGCACAACCGATCCCATTCACCGTACTTGACATTGTCTAAGCATTGTGTAAGCATTGTTGTTCGATTCCGAAGTACCCCATCACCATTCAAGCAGCGAAAACTTAACGATGAATGGCCCCTTCAGACAAGATCTATTAAAAAATGTTCGTGGCCAGAGCACTGTTGTCGGAAATGAGAAATTGCCGCCATCAAAGTGCTGTAACGGTAACACTCTTGGGACATCGTGTAAGCAAACATTGTTTATGCATTGTTGCTCGATCCCGAATGCCCCGTCACCGTTCATGCAGCGAAAACACAACGACGAATAACCCCTTCAAACAACGTCTCTTACAAATTTGAAATTATTGTAAAAGAATTGTAATAATAGACCGCCATTCTCGACCCAACGCCCCTTCCACGCATGAAGGGGGCGTTTAGCAACTACTCGCTTTTGCATTCTCGCAGCTAGAAATCATCTGAAATTCCAACATGGCAGCAGTTTTAGCACTGCCGGGTCGCAACGAAAACAGTCAATAATGTGAATGTGAGCTCAGAAGCTACTGGGAAAATTGTTTCTTCAGGAAGAATTCTAATCTTATTGTCACGGATTATACGACTGCAAGCATTTACTCAAACGATGTGGGATTTAGTTAATACAGGTAGCATTGTTACCATGGTAACGATATAATTTTATCGCGATGGCAGAGTTAACTGAGCATGCGAAGGTGAGTGGTTACATAAACGCGCCTTAATTCACAAATTGTATGTAACGGTAAAAATTGCACAAATTTTAATGTTACAAATTGAATGTACTGGTTGACCTATTTTATAACGCAATTTACGAAACTCATTTAATATGAAGATTGAATTCGGTTTACAAAGTTTTATCGAATTTCACCTCATCTTCATAGCATCAAATATTTAAACAAGCCTTCTGTGGCATAAATTTCCGTTCCGCGCTTCCATTTTTTTTTAATTCACGAATATTTTACGCTCGTTGCCAGCAACCTAGTAATGTTTGTCATTTGCTTCGTTTGTAACTATGGAAACGACATTCGATAAACGACTGTTTGTAATTATATCCTGGCCCACTTTTCAATTCAGTTAATTTGGTAACGTAAGCAAACTGCATATAGACACGCCTACGAAATGGTCACGCTGAAAGCAAGCCGGCCGACGTGCGTGCGTGTAGCAAGGCTGGTCGATACGCTTGACGTTCCGTGTAATGAAAGTGGTCGCCAAATAGGCGACGTAAAATGAGATTTATTAATAAACCAGACATGGTGGTGTCAAAGAGAAGCTAACAAATTTTTCGTTTATAAAACGCTTGTTTGTTTACAGGGTTTTAACCTAACTGTCAGTGGTGTTCAGTTTGATTTTTTTCTGCTCCAAAATATCTTCATTGCTAGTATATAAGCAGGGTTTCTTCTGTCTTATTCCCCTCCCCTCTGACAATTCTGTCCTATACAAAAGAAAATATCAGTAACTGATGACTTTAAACCATGCAGCACCATCTAGTGCCAAAAAAGCTTACTTAAAATTGTACCTATCTGCAGAAAGTGTGGGTATTCTCAGGTATAACAGCAGTAACTGCGTAGCTACTGCCTTTTCTAGTTGTAATGCCGGCTGTATTTGAAAAGGCCAGCATGACACCATAAAAAAAAGCAGTATCTACTCTGTTACTGCCGTTATGATTTACCAGTTATCCGTGCATTGTTGATGCACTTCAGTTGCTGCTGTTGCCAAGTAACAGGTTGCGCAATGTCCTTCATTCGAATTTCAGAGGAATTAGCATGCATATTGTTTGTTACGTTGTAGTGACGGCAAAAAGGGGCGTGTAAGTGGGCAACCCTTCCGTTTCCTGGTCGCCATTTTTTTGGTTGGGGACCAAATTCAATTTATTATTATTATTATTATTATTATTATTATTATTATTATTATATTATTATTATAAAAGGGAAGAGAAACTTAATGCTTGCATTAAAAGGACGTAAATCATTCCGGTATATCGTGCGACCTGCTGAGATTGCAGTTGGCAACATTTACATAGAGTTAATGTCCCCAAATCACCTCGCACGTAAAAAAAAACCAAGAAAATGAATGTGTTGGCAACATTTACATGCGTTTGAACTAATGTCGCAAAACTGAGTCATGCAGGAAAGCCAACAGGGATTTGTGTTCCTTTAATTAAGATTCTTCTTCAAAAAGGTCGACCCGACAAACCTAGAAAACTTATGACTGGAGTGTTTTTTTTTTTTTTGCATCTACGATAATTTATTGTTTACAAGTTGTGCTGTAGTAAAATGAATCTGTATCATTTTAAGCGTTACCTTCACTTGAAAGTGAAACTAAAGTAAATATAGAGGTGATGAAGTAACACCAAACTGGAAGAATTAAGACAAGTATAACCTTATTAATAAACAAAAACGTATCGTTAAAAGTTAAAAGTAAGGGTCTAAAAGTCAAAACATGTAAGGAACACAGACAAGCTTTGACTGTAAGGGTCTAGGTGTCAGATTTGGCCAGTAAGACGCTGTTAAGCATTAGGCCCTTACTACCCGGTTTTTGAGGAACAGCTGTCCGAGATCGTCCTATAAAGACCCATGTGATGATCCAATGATGGTGGGGGTGTGGGTTTCCTACTTTGCTTTAAGTTGATATTTTTTGTCGGTTTGGTAACATGGCAGCGATTCCCAGCAAGACAACCTGCTACAAGCGTAAGCGTGTACACCCATTCTGTCTAAGTTACTAAGTCATTAATAGACATAAATCGCTGGAAATAATATTAAGGAAAATTGGAAATGAGCCAACAGCGAAAATCATGGACTAGAAATAACGTAGTTCACTAAGCCACCTTTGTGCACTTACGTTTCATCGGAGTGCAACGGAGAGATTAAGGCGCTATGCAACTGATCTTGGGGCGAACTGAGTAGCCGGTTCGAATCCGGGTCATGCCACTCCGATTTAACGTAAGTGCATAAAGGTTATTTACTGAACTGTGTTATTTCTAGTGTATGATTTCGCTGTTGGGTAATTTCCAATTTTCCTTACTAAGTCATTAACATGATCACCGGGTAGTAAGGGTCTAATGCTTAGCAGCGTCTTACTAGCCAAATCTGACACCTAGACCCTTACAGTCAAAGCTTGTCCGTGTTCCTTACAGGTTTTGACTTTTAGACCCTTACTTTTAACTTTTAACGATACGTTTTTGTTTATTAATCCGTGTTACTTTGAGAATTGTATTAAATAGGTGTGGTGGTGGATGAGGGGTGGGGTATGTGTGGCACATTTATAATTAATTTGTTGTTTGTTTTGTTGCGCCGCCTTTAAGCTCGGTAAATAGCTATGGCCCTTACTAACCTGGCTGTGGCTAGTGTTAACAATAGAAATAAATCCTTTAATCTTCAGTCTATGTCATGCAGCTGGCGTTTGCTAAATGGCATTGTTGCATAATAACAATGTTTAAAACAATGTAAAACAATCAATCTGGTCGTTTGGAGCTCCGTAGCCCCTGAACTACTTGACCAATTAGAAAAGGCATTATGGAAAGGGCACATCTACGGTCCAATACCTGTAAAATGAGCTAAGAACCAGCTTTACAGGACAAATAGTTTGACCTGTAGAGAGGACAGACGAAAGGTACATCCCAGAACAAGAACAAGAAGTTGTCTATTTGGCCCCTCTCTGTATCTCGGGTTTGGCTGGACTGAATTTCACAATCTTTGGACTGCAGAGAAGCCTTGACTAGTCAAGGCTAGATTCCAAATTTGGTTTAAAATTTTTTTAATTTTGACGGAGTTATAAGCTCTCAAAGTTGAAAGTTTAACACAGAGATCCTAGGTCGATCCTTACTAATAGCTATACCTATATACTGTTAATAATATAACAAATTAAAATTTTTACAAGCTTCTTGGCTCAAATAGTTCTTCATTATTTATATTAGCTTCTGCCCATGTTTGAGTAATGGTTCTGCAAAACTGTTATATCTTTAGTTTTTTTCTTCTAGAAATTAAAAAAGTGTTTAGCCCTTGATCTCGTATTAGGTTTAAGAATTTGACGTAAAAAATTGTTTGACTTTAAATTTGCGTTTAAAAGTCATAAGTATGTTCCCTCTCTGGAATTACTACGACGTCAAAATGCGTAATTTTTTTTTTTGTGAAAACTTTGTTTGGCAATCACCTTAGTTTCACCTGTGAAGGTCACGTGCTCATTGGGGTGACACAGAGAACATGGATCTCAAATACTGACATATGAAGTATACTGACCATTATGAAAACAGCATCGATTTAGACATAAGTAAGAAATAAGCCAAACACGGAAATACTGCGTTAGACATAACGTAATTCAGAAAAACGCCTTAACCATACATTTCTTATTTGCTTACCTTAAGTGACTAGATCTTTGGTTACAGGAGAGGGGACCGGGGCAGAACCTTCACAAATCAGGTTATTGAGAAATGACCAGCCAGCCACACAAAATACGCATCTGATAAAGCCTATTGCCATACAACACGAAAAGGCAGTATGTACTCAGTCACTGCTTTGTTCAGTTGCGTTACCATGCTGGTAAAAGCAGTAAGTGCAGTAATTGGGATTAAACAAATGATTTTCCCATTTTTAACAACACTCCAAAAAGTGAATCTGTTTTGGTATAGTACTTGTGCCAAGTTAGACGACTGTGCAAGAAATAGAACCGTGTCGGGAATAAAATTCACGTTTCTTCCTTTTTCTCAAAATGTGGATTTCCCACTTACTGCTGTTTTCATTTCGAGGGCAGCATTACGAACTATTCCTTTCAGTAGCGTGCACGGAACCCCGAGAGACAGGGGAAACTTTTAGTAAAAATCTTTTGTTTTGCTCTCTCAATTTACCCTTTTTAGGTGTTTTTTTTTTGTTATTGTTGCTTTTTTCAATCATTTTTAGTTTTGTCTTTTTTAGGCCTATTTAGGCTTTTTTAGACCTTTTTAGGCCCTTTCTCAGGCCATTTTTTTTTTTTTTTTTTTTTTTTACAAAAAGAGCATTTTCCGGAAAGGGTAGGGGTAATGCCTCCCGGACCTGTGCTCGCCACTGATTCGTTTTATCAGAAGTTTCAGTGCTGAAAGGGCAGATGTTTACTTCGCCCATCCATCTGACATAGAACTGTATATCTACCCCAACATTTGTTAAGGATTTCAGCCAACGTTTTCAGTCAAGCCCTTTCGCCACCGACTGAAACTTCCAACGTTAAATTAAGTGTATGAAAATTGCGTGAAAACGTTTGAAGTCTTAGTCGGTGGGATTAAATTAGCGTTTGAAATCACGACTTCAAACGGCCGAAAACCTTGGTAGGAATCCTTAACAAGTTTTGTTTTGGGGTAGAAATCAATTTTTTCGTCAAAATTGATAAAATCCATTTTTTCTTTCCTATTAAGGTGGATGTAAGGAACAATTACGATAGGGAAATGACGAAATCCAGTTTTACGATCCTTTCATGCCAAATTTTGAAATTTTTCATTTAACCTTCGAACCTTTGTTCTGCTCATCTGTACCCTTACACCACTTTCGAAAGCTCCGTGTACTTGCTGGATAATGTACTAAATCGGAAAATTGCCATTTATTAAAGTGGCACTATCACCGGTTGAAAGTCTACAGAATCTGGCAACATGTACTAATAGTATCTAGCACTTGCTTGCACCAAGCAAAGGAATTCACAATGTCAAACAAGCCACGACCTCCTTAATTAATGAGTGAAAATTTGGAACGCCCTCGTGCATCATCGTGCAAGCTGTAACGATTAACCACATCACTATCGCTAGATGGCGCCACGGTATTTCCGTTCGCTTTTCAATCGGTGATTGTGCCACTTTAAATACGGAGCCCTGTAGACGACATCCTCGAATATTTTTGTGCGTGCATTACCTCGAGATAACAATGTATACCGTACTTATCTCGTGATAAATTATCTCGCATAGCAGGACAGCTTTTTTTTTGGCACAAATGGCATGCCCTACATTGTGGTTCGAATTGAGTTTTATATGCAGCTAAGATCTCAGTTGGCCTTGGTTATATTTACCGAATTGCCAACAACACCTTACTTTCACTACCTTCCTAAAGCACCGAACAGAACGAACCAAACGCACCACTGTTGGTGACAGTTCAGCTCATTGCCTACTGTAGCCGTGTTTTCACAACCTCCACGCTTAAGACTGTCTAAGAACAAGCGGCTACAGCGACTGCCTAGTTGCACCGGTTTTCTGTACAGTTCCTCCACTTCCAATGTTGAGGCGCACACCTCTATCATGCACTACAACAGCTATCTCTATTATACTAATCTAAAAGCAGTAGCCATCACAATTTTCGGTTAAAAATGTGTTAGCTTTTAGGCCTGTTTTACATTTTAGGCGTAATTGTCAGCTTTCAGGCCTAATTTTAACCAGCAGTTTTAATTTCGCTAAGTAGCAGCTAACGGAGATATGGATTGTATAGTAAGCCTATTCATTTTTGCAACACGGTGCGCCTTCAGGTACACAGTTACAGTGTTACAACGTAACGCAACATAGCCTATATAGATCAGTGGTAGTAGGGAAGTGACGAGAGATGCTGTTGATGAAGCCAACAGCGACTCGTAGCAACTTGACGTTGCCATGGTAACATGATTTTAGGCCCAATTTTCATTTTTTAGGCCTAAATTTTAAAAATGCAGTTTTAATTTCGTAAGTAGAAGATAGGCCTAATGGAAAATTTGGTTCGACGGTAAGCCTATTCATTCATGCAACAATGCGACGAGACTATTTCTACGAAGCTAAAATCCATTTGTTTTTATTGAGGATTTTAATTTAGGATTTTAATTTAGGATTTTAATTCGACGATCAAACGTTATTATTTAATTAGTTACGTCGAAGAAGTCTTTTAGCTATGAGGAAGTAACGATGTTTTAATTTGCCATGTTATTTAACTAATTTCTCACACTGAATCTAACGTTGTAAACAATGGTCGTCAATATTTGGTACCGTTGCGAAGTTGAAAAAAGCGACGGACGGACGGACAAAGTCGTTGCAATAGTCTTCTCAGCCGGTACGGCTGTACAGAAGACTAAAAACTGCCCAAAATCATATAACAATTAGTATTAAAAAAATGCTTAAGCGTATAAAATACAGATGCGAGCCTTAAAAAAACTTAAAGCTCTAAAGGAACAGATATTAGAAAAAGACATGTAAGCCATCAGCGTCGCACTAATGCGTGTATAAGAATCTCCAACGTCCCAAAAAACAAGCTGGAGCTTTAAGTAATATCCACGATGACGCTCAAATCCCAAAAAAAATAAATGAATGCTTCTCAGTTCTCAGTATTTGCGAATTTTCGACAGGCAGATTGACAGAAACTTGTCTTCATCAGGCATTCCACGTGTTTTCTTCTATTTATTTTTTGCTGCAACCATCTCAACAAGTCACATCGCGATCACTATTCAAATCCGGCGGTCGTCGTAGCCTGCTGTACTTGGAAGGTGGTGCTCATATCGCTCGTTTTTCGTGCTTTTCCTGTTTTTCTTGTGCCTCATGCTATTTGTGAGTGAGTTTATTACCAAACTCGTGACTGGTCAGGAACTTAATGGCATTGTTTCTGGGGCCTTGCAAATTTATAAGGGATTTCTTTTCTCCTAATTCGCACTGGATTGCCAGTGACCCAAACCCCCTTAGATGTCTATCATTTCTAGAGTTTCTTGATAAGCATGAGTTAGCAGCAATGAATCGTGATCTCAAATTCATTCCGGTGCCATCCCCTGTGCATGTTGATGCGTTTGCGAATCTGCGTGACAGGTGTGAAACTCATGTTGGATGGATATACCTTTGATGTGGTGACGCGATTTATACTTCAACAACACGCTTAACACCTAGAATGAAGCCAAATATTACGAAGGAAGAAATGGAGACCCTTAGACGATTTAGTAATATCACAACAGTTTCTGTTTGCAAAGCTGTTAAGTCGAATTTAACAGTCGTTCTTGCAGCCAAGGATCATGATGAGAGAGTATTAGCTGACATTCTTGGCTCCGGAATGTATGCAGAGACTGAGAAGGATATTGCAAATAAGCCGATTAAAGATATGTACCTCCCAGCGCCATTTTTCTCGATCCTCCTCATCAAGTACGGCCCCAAAGGTCTATTTACTTACCGTTAGTCTTTCCCTTGCTAAATATCCGTTTTAAAATGTGGCGTCTAGGAGATTTTCTGTTAAATATTGGGGAACTTTATTTACATTCTTCCAGAACGAATATGATCCTTTGCGCGCCTTGAAGTTTTATCTGTGTGTGTGCAGTACTAATTTTAATAGTTTACTAATAATTATTATGAGATCAAAATTTTTGAAGACTAATGCAGTAAAAATTGCAGTAATACAGTAATACAACATGTACTTTGTCACCTAAACACCAACAATATGTACAGTCGTCAAAAATATGAGATGGAGCAACAATAGGGCAGCTCTATTCACCAAAATAGGTAGGATGGGTGGAAATAATAATAATATACATATTTACCGCCTACAACCAGCGGAAGGAAGTCAGAAGGGCTGGGGAGCCGCTTACACCGATCCACAATTAAAAGAAGAAGCCCCCAAAAAACTTAAATTTAGTTGGAAACAGAGAGAGGCCGTTTAAGAAATTTTTCCAAGGGTTCGGAGTTAAGCATTCTACGGAACAAAGCCACAGAAGCTGCATTTACGGTTTCAAGCCCAAGGGTATTCCAAATAGGCACTACCCTTACTGAAAAGAAGTTATGTCGACAGTCAAGACGAGCTGATTGAACAGACAATTTCCAATTGTGACCCCGCGTGTTGATCAGACCTGGAGCCCGATCAAAAAAAGGAAGATCCACCTCAATTAAGTGGTGTAAAATCTTGTATGTAAGAATCAGATCAAACTTAATTCGACGCAATTCCAAAAGTTCAAGTCCCAAACTCTCCAGGCGAACCCCATATGCAACATTTCTAAGTCCAGGAAGGCCTTTTGTAAAGCGACGCTGGACAGACTCAATCAAATCGATGTCGCGTGCCAAATAAGGTGACCAGACAGGAGTTGCATATTCAAGTAACGGACGCACAAAGACTCTAAAAACCCAGACCTTCGTAGTAGTGTTACCAGAAGTAAAGCACCGATTTACTATGGCGGACCTACGGTAAGCAGAGGCACAAACCTTCCGACAATGTAGAGAAGATTTAAGATTTGGGTGAACCAAATCCCTAGGTCACACACTTCTTCAGAAGCGGGCAGGAGACAATGGTCCAGTGTATACCTTGAACAATGATCCCGTTTGCCTACATAAAAAGTGTGGCATTTCTGGATGGAAAGGGGGAGCTGCCATTGTTTCGACCAATGAACCACATTTTGGATTTGGGCCTTCAGATCCGAGGAAAGTGACGAGTCGACAGTCGCGGTACCAACCTTCAGGTCGTCCGCAAACTTGAACCCAAATAAGTTACTGTTTTCGAATTTCAAGTCATTTAAATAAATTACAAAGAGAAGGGGACCAAGAACAGATCCCTGGGGAACACCACATGGCACTTTTGACCAGGAAAAAAAGAGTTTTCAATTTGTACTCTCTGGAGGCGTTCATGGAGGAAGGACTCTAGCCAACTTTTAAGGAGACCCCCAATACCGCAACAATTTATTTTAAAGAGGAGTTTGCGATGAATAACGGACTCAAAGGCTTTTTTAAAGTCGAAATACACAGTGTCCGAAAGAGCGCCTACATCCAATGCGCTAGTCCAGTGGTCTAGGACCAGCAGTAATTGGTGTGTAGCAGACCTGTGCGGAACGAATCCGAATTAGTCCATACGAATAACCGAATGTTCACTCAAAAAACAAACTAGTTTATCCCGGATTATGGTTTCCATGATTTTACAAGCCACGCATGTTAATGCAATAGGCCTATAATTTAGGGGGTCCGAAGGGGAGCCCTTCTTAAAAACTGGGATCACGTTTGCCTGTCTCCAAATCTTCGGGAGCTTACTTTGTAAAAAAGACAGTGTAAAGAGTTTGGATAAGGGGTAGCTTATTTCAGAGGTTAAAGTTTTGAGAAGAAATGCCGATAGGCCATCAGATCCACAAGATTTACTAGGTTTGAGTTTATTAAGAGCGGAAACAACTAAGCTCTGCGGAAAAGATACTGTAGTACATGTTACAGTAGGGTTGGAAATCTGTCTTAGCGGCGGTGTAATTGCATTGTCGTCAGCAATGGTGTTCATAGCGAAAACTTCACCCAAAGCCTCCGCCTTCCCTGCATTATCGGAAATGAAGGCACTGTCAACTTTAAGAGGAGGTAGGGCTCTAGCTCATGCATTATTACGGCGATAGAATTTAAAAAGGGCCGTAGAGTTTCCCTCCCGGATTACTGCAGTTTCCCGTTCCTTGGACCAATTTTCCACAGATTCAGTATAAAGTCTTCGCGCAATATTGTATGCAACCAAGGTACTTGTGTTCGGATTTTTTGTGTAACTTCTCCAAAGCTTTAATTTGCGATGGCAAAGATTACGAATGTACCAAGGGGTTGAAATTTTACCTTTTATGGCGGCCCTAGGCACATCCCTACATCCGTCAATATGGTCAATGAGCACACGATGGAAACATGTCCAAGCTTGATCGATACAAGGATGAGTCTTAAAAATAAGGCTGTCCCAATCAACTGATGCAAGCGAAGATTTGAGTTTTACAAGGTTTACATTTCCCTTACCATGGTTATGCACCCGTGCCAAAAAATTTGCAGAACCCGATTGGGAAAGGTTTACAGAGAAGTTAACAACACAGTGGTCACTATTCCCAAATTGGTCACCCACACAAAGGTCATAGACCAAACGGTCGTCTTGAGTAAAAATCAAGTCCAAAATATTTCCTCCCCTGGTGGGCTGATCAACAAGCTGTCTGAGTCTCAAGGGACCCACCAAATCTAGAAAATACTCGTGGTGACTGTCCTCAGCGCAATTTCGCTCCCAATCAACTGTTGAGAGATTAAAATCGCCCAGCAAAAGATTTGAATAGCCGGGATTGAATGAGTGATTTACAAAAGTGCAGAGGTTTAGTATACCATCGTTAACATAGCTATTTGGCAAATAACATAAAATAAAGGAAATTTTGCAGCATGGTATGCTAAGAGCAATGCATTCTGCAGAAACACCCACCTCATCGATCACAAAAGGAATTTCAACACGGTGAAGGACCAAAAGCCCCCCACCCCGGCTACCACGATCGCGTCTAATCACTGAGTACGCCTGTAGGTCTACAATCATGGCATCGGTAAAGCTCTGGTTTAGCCATGACTCAACAATAAAAATCACATCGTACAAATTTTGCCTAACAAGATCCCTAAGACAGCCAATATTTCGAACAATGCTGCGCGCATTGAATAAACAGCAATGTAAATTACAATTAACAGTTGCTACAGGAGTAGGAAGCATGGGGCTACCCCCAGTTAATATTTGCCGTTTTCCGATGGTAAATTAACCTTCAAGAGTTCATTTTGGAGAACACACTTTCCACGAGACGTAAGATGAATGGAGTCCCTGGCCAGTAGAGTGTGGTCCAAACAGATTTCCCTGTCAATAGAAACAAAAGA
>JAHWFP010099112.1:27380-41261 GCA_023313725.1 Lithobius niger | reverse complement strand
TCGACTTCGGCATCCAATGCGTGGTTTAATCTTTGGATTTGCTGCTTGGTTGCCATATTCTTCACATGCAACACCTCGTGGTTCAATAAACGTATTCGGGTTTCGGTCCAACTGGAAGTAGGATGCTTATCCCGGAAGATATCCGAAGTGGAAGTTACTTCACCATGTACCTTTAATTAAAAAAAAATTAAAGTCTGCAACGAAAGAAAGGGGAAGAACGAACTGGGAGACGAAGTGCCCAGAGGTATGTGGAGCGTGCGACGCTGGTTGGAAGAGCGATCGTTAAAAATATGAATGGGGGAGAGGAAAGGATTCTGGCGAGGGCATGCTCGTACACTAACCAACTAGCCTTCCAATCACACCGACAAAAACAAGATGCAGCTTTTCGCGGTGTCCGGGTTTGTATCGGCCTTAGCGGCTGGGCTTCTAGGATTGATTTGGCGCTACATGCCGGACAGGCCCCAACAACAACAACAACAAAAAACTAAGACCTCAACAAACATATTATCAATAGCCCCATGGATACGTCACGTATGTGGCTTTATCCATCCACCGTTTATTGGCTACCACTTTGTAAATTTTGCTTTGGGTCGTGGTCAGTAAATGATGGTTTTTACGGATTATTTTTCGCGGTTCAGTAATTGTGACAGTTTCGTTTGCGTTGATATTTTTTACCATTCCAGCTAATGACTCAAAGTCTAAATTCTGGCTATTTCTGAAGTTTAAGGTTATGCCTCGTACTTTGACAATTTGTTTAGTACCTTTGTCGCTTTTTACTACGAAGCAGTAATTTTTAGCGCCGTTGCTAACAAAGTGAGTTATCTCAGCATTATTACCGTACACTGATAGATCGTTATTGAGACTACCTAACCTCGGGTCATTGTTGGGAGGCGCATGATGGCCGGTTGTTTTATAGAATGTACTATCTGTATCAGAATAAAAAAATACTACCTGGGGCGTGATCACGTAACAATTGCAACAATCGTAGTCGACCATAGGATGTGATTAGAGCACTTATCACTACAGATACGTTCGCGTTACCTTCCGACAAGTTCAAATCGTTCCTGTAACGAATGATCGCTATCTCGCTGTCGTTTTCAAAGTCAATATTGGATATTACATTTTTGTCGTCCGTGACAAACGCAAAATATTCCGCCGCATTGTTGATAAACTTTGTTGACAACAAATCTTCCCGCTGACTTATTTTTCCTGAAATAGAATAAAGAAATAATTTTGCGGTACTGCGGCCGCCAGGATTAACCTTAATATTGGCTAGGTTTAGCTCGATATGCTGAGTATCACGTACATGCTGCACATAGGCCTGTTTTTGAGAGTCGGTTATACAACCCTCCGGGAAGCCCGAGCACTCTAATTTCATGGCATAGAACGTTTTCACGTATTCTGTAAACAAGCCTCCACCCTCCCCCCTCCCGGGGTCGTATTTTACAGTTTGAGGGAAATGATACACGCCATACAGTTTCAATATTACGTAGCCGTCTTTGACAGCTTGTTGTAATTCCGGTGATACAAATGTGGCTTCAAACGCGCGTTGCTCGTCCGAGTGATTACTCCTGCTGTCCGCTGGCTGTTCGCCGATGCATGCGCAGCACAACGGGAAAAACAATTTATTTTCGTACTTATAAGGTAAAGTAGGAATGTAAAGCCCACGAGGTGGTAGTACTCGGGCTTGTATTAAACCAAAATATCCTGAAATATCGGTACTGCCTTCAAATTCTGTTATTATTGTAGGGTGGCATACTGTAAATCGTTCCTGAAGCATGACAGAGGGATATAAAGAATTTATATCACCCGCGTAGATTTTTTCGTCTTTTTCGGCCACGTGCAAATGTCTATATGTCTCCACTCGACCCCCTAGATAGGCGTACCGGGGTCTCAACACAGGAGGCACTTTTTTGTAGGCTTTTTCAAACGCTCGCAATTTTTCGTCGCGTTTCATTTGTTCGTGGAATTGGCAAGACCATATTTGCACATATTTAACGCCGACTATTTCCTCTAGCGCCCTGCGTCTAATTATCGCTTTGTCGTGAGCGTCTTGAGCCGTTAACTGACTAAAAGGTAGTCTTTGTTGCCTGTTTGATATACATAAGCACCCGTGCACGTGGCAAGCCATAAATTCGAATACATTGTGAGTGCTTAAACAATAGCCGTCAACGCTGTATTTATTGCCAATGAATTTTTTTTCACCTAGGTTAGCCGCATGTTGAATAAAAATACCTCTTTTTGCTGCATCGTAATCTAGCCAGACTAAACCCTCTCTCGAATATTTACGGTCGGGAAAATAGCCGTCCGATGGAATGGCTGCTATGGTATTTGGTTTTAAATAGATAGCTCTAAATATAGTCATGGCCAGGTTACTGATAGACAAACAGTCGTGGAATGGTTCTAACCTGGGACACACGGCTTGTATGAGCTGCCTGAATTTCAGAATGCAGGCCATAAGCACGCTGACATCGTTGCAACAATACTTAACCAGTTCTTGTTTAAAGTCAAAAGTTACATTTTTGGCACGTTGTTCGGCGTGCCAAGCTATCAGTTTGAGGCGCGCATCGACACTCAAGCTATCTGGATCGTACATTTCGAGATTAGGTACTACACCTCTGTACTCATAATTTTCTGGTCGGTTAAACAGGTGAGGATAATACCCCTTACTAATGAGATTTTCATCTAGCCCTAAACTAGCGGGTAGCTTGGATAAGGCCATTGACATAAACTTGAAAGAGTCCACCAACTTTATGCCTTCTATTTTTGCGGTTATTATTTTACCTCCCGCATATATGACGTTGGTAGGTTTGACTCCATTATCTAATGCCCATCTAATTAGGAAGAGAGAATCGTATCCAGAGTTATTATGTGAAATGAGAGAGAGGTTCGAATCCCTGGCATGTGACTCAAACAACCAATGACAAAAATCGTCTAGAGTGCTTTCACCGTTCATAAACATGTCGCCACAACGAATACATGTAGGTTTACCAAAACAGTAAGTGCATGCAATATCGATAACCGCCAAATTCACGCCGTGTAAAACAAAATCTCTGTCCTTGCTGTCAGTTACTCGCTCAACTTGCGTCGTTTCGAGGTGGTAAACAGCTAACCGCATGCAACCGCGTTTTTTGAGGAGTGGTAAAGGTTGAATGTGGCAGCGGTGCTCTAGCCGACACCACTGTTTACATATTTTACAAAAACGTTGGCAACAGTGATGCGGTGTCCTGCTATTACCCTCAAACGTTAGAAAACAAATCTTGCATTTAAACAGCGATTTACAGACTGTAGAGTCTTTGAAGGGTGGCTGTTTGCTATAATGGCGGACTAAACATTCCGTATTTCTGAACAATCTGTTACATGCCGAACACGGCAACCAACGTTTCAGGAAGCAAACATATTTAGGCGAATGACACGAAGAACATTTATGCTTTTGGCAGGCATGGCTTTTAGGTCGGGAATACGGCCTCAGACAGAAAAATCGGGATGAGAAAATAAACCGCGGCTTTAAAATTCCGAAATAGTGATTGGCGTGGCAGAAAAGGTAGATGCGCTTAGAGCTAGAAGGCCCCTCGAAGGTAACCTGGCACTGTGTTCCATTTTTTTGGAATAACACAATTTGGTATTCTGTCAAATAATCCTGAAATTCTTTCAAGTCAACAATAGAACACCCATCTTGGCGAACACAGACGCCGGCGTCGGCGTGCAGCTGTAAAGTGAGCTTTTTTTGCACATTGTTCGATTTACGAATTTGTCTATATAATTTTATGTCCTTATCAGCGAATGCTTTGCAACAAACTATCGCTCTAGCCAAACAAAGTTTATCTAAGCCGTTTTTTGGGAACACGACCGACCTAGCTCCCCCTGTTGATAGTCATGCTATAACATTTGTGCGTTACATTTTCTTTTTCGGGAAAGTGCCGCCTCTGGGTATCTCGATATGAGTTACTTTAATCTCGAGCTTATTGAATACATCATTTTCCCGACCACTTTGGTTAAGTTTCAAAATAAGAGCCAAAATGTTAGCGACGCTGAAAGATTCCCTGGCATGTAAGGGAAGGAACAAGCTATTTTCAAACCCACTCCCCCCCAATACACACACCTACATACTCGGTGGGTCGGAACCCATCCAGGACACGCTCAAATATGTCGGTGAAAAGTTGGTCTATATATTCTATAGGGTCTAAACGGTTTCTAACCAAATACTGGGCGTCAATAGGGGGAATTGTCACCGTGTAGACATTTGTATTAGTGCTAAATTTTTTTATGTATTTCCCCATGCATTTAACGCTGCGGAATCTATCGTTTTTAAAAGTTTCGGTTCCCTGAGTCTGACAATCATATTTGGGAAGCTTTTCGGGACAGGATGATTTTAATGTCGGGCCTCCCCCAACTTGATTAGAATAAGCTATTGGAAAAAACAGAGAAGTAGTTTAATAAATTGAGCTGCGAAAAAGCGAAGCGTGCATTACGCAATCATGGTCTCTTTGGCTCGGGGAATTGAACTTACATCCCTGACAGAGGAGCCGTGTATCTTCTGTGTTTTTGCTGCATTTCGGATGTGCGATTTCTTGTTCACACATGTAACATTTCTGTAGTTCGACAACTTCCGGCTCCTGCGTAGCCTGGGAGGAAGAAGAAGAAGGGAGCGGGTCGTCGGTCTTTTTAACATCACTTTTCTTTTGTGGGCGTCGTTTGCTTTTTTTTTCTCTGGCTCGCTTCCGTCGACCGCTACGTTACTCTTTCTTTTTTGCTTCGGTTCATTTACGACCATTGTTGGCAATGTTACCGTAGGTGAAGGTGTCAACTCGCCTATTCTCTGCGTCCAGCAAGCGACCGCCTGCGATATGAGGGAGCATGTATTTCATGCTGAGTATATCGAATTCAGTTAATGCTACTGATTTGTCTGCACTTTTTAGGATCAGCACATTGTCGGCCACGGATTCGATCGACACGTTCCCCGATTTAACTGATATACTCGAGTTAGGCTGACGCCAGTAGAGTTGCGCTATTATCCCTAACCACTCTGTTGGATCTAATACCACGCTGTCATTTTCTCCATGTTTTCCAATAGCTATTTTCACTACGTTTACCGTCGGAACTATTCGTATGAAATTTAACCCGGTAAGTGGGAAGCAATCGCAATATGGGAGGGTTTGGTACGCCATGAGACTGTGAGGGAGAGACAAAAATGAAAAAAAAAGGACATTACTTATTTTTTTTCACTCCAACCACATTACGGTTTGGGGTGTGGGGGGCTCTATCTCTTTCAGTTTTTTGTGCAAAAGCATAGTGATATCAGTGACGTAGCCTATCAAGCCTGCAAATTGGCGGTAGTTTAAAACAACGTACTTTTTGCTGTATTTTTCAAGTATGAATTTAGCCTGATAGACTGAGCCAGATTGTGACACTATCACTTTTAGGCCGGGTCCATAGTTCCGGCCGGTCATAATTTGCTGCTGTAAGTTGCGCTCGCTCACGATCTGATTGTAAATGTCGTGATCCTTAACAAATTCCCGCCATTCGGCGACAGCAAACGAGACCCCACGGCGTCCTGGCAGGATCCCTACTCCTGGGGTTATGAATTCCCGTACATGTACGTACACACGTCCCTGAAAATCTGTCACTTGTACGTATATTTCACCCCGTATGAAGTAGGTGTTTTTGGCTTCAATGACTCTATCCACTGAAGCTGATGATGTTGCCATATTTTTTTTTTGTTCACTATGTATATGAAAAGAAATAAAAAGGACATAGCCTTCCTTTAGGTTTTTTTTTTGCCCTATTCCGCACGTAAAATGATATAAAGGAACCATTTAGGCCTACCTGTTCCTCTCTGCTTGCACTGCTCGGGTGTACTGCTGCGTGGCCTTTCGGATTATTGGATATCTGTAAACATAAATGTAAAGAAGCCCGTTAGCAACCGGCCAAGTCCTCGCACTCTTATTTTTTTTTCAATATTAACGTAATGCCTCATTAAACAATGCTTACCTCTACAATTGCTGAGTTGTTGGTTCCATTTGCTTAGTTGTTGGATCGGCGGGTTAGTGAATTCTTGGCTGGGGTGATGGTTTTATACTTGGCCACCACCGGTTATTTTCCGTAAGGGTGTTACGGTACTCTATTTCGGTCATTTCTTCGATTGGTTAGTCTCATAGTACCGTCGCTCATTGCACGGCTCGAATCATGTGACGACTTTCAACCAATTGCGAGGCGTGTACTACGTCACGATGTGAGCCGCCCGTTTCGCTCGAGGCTGTGTTTTTTTTGGTGGTTAGCCCGTTTTTTTGTCTTTTCGGGTTAAAGGGCTTATACGAAAGGTTTAACGTATAATAGGTCGGTTGTCTAGACATCTAGGTCGCGAGACGTTAACTACACGTCGTTTTTTGACAGTACTGACAGCTTACATATAGCCCGTCACTTTTTGTTTTGACGAATTGATAGGGAGGAACGATTATTTTCTTTTAGTTGAGGGGTCCCACGCTCTCTTGACAACCGTTAATGGTCGATAAATGTCGTAACTACATTCCTACGCCCATAACAGTATTAACCTCACGACCTCTGGCCTATATACCGTTACGTTAATGGACAGAAATGCGTGACGAATTGAGTCTTTTTACAATAGTCATTCGTTCTTGTCATTTCTGTCTAGGCCATTCAGAGGTCTGAGGGCCGTAGGGGGAGGATGTCTGGGACCACCGTGTTGGGGGGCGGGATTGTTCGTATTATAGCCCCGAGCAATTTTAGACTTACCCGATTTTTGACGAGATCCTTACTTCATTCTGTTCTAGGATAGCTACTGTCAACACAGCTCACTATCAACTCTTGGATATTTTTTTTATCCTCCAGCGCGTCTCGTGAGTTGTGTGTTTCGTATACTAGGAACTTAACGCGCTTTTTTTTTATTGACTTTTTTTAAAAAATTGGTTTTTCTTTAGCCAAATACCTCCGACATCCTTCTCGTGCAGGAGATCGGTCTGTGGGCCTGCTATCCCGTGCCCCCTAGCCCACTTACTCCCCCTGAAAGTGCCGACCCACCGCCTCCGTAAAGTCCTGGGCCGGCCGCCCGTGAATGCGACGAGGTGATTTAGTTTTCTTTCTTTTTTCTCTATTGTAGTTAGTCGCCGATATGCAAGGGATCACCGTCTCGCGCGACTAGCTCTTGTACGCCCTGTTTAAATGCTTCAAACGGGAAAGGGCAATACATCGTGCCCTACGGTAAAATCTAGTTGATGCTGGGGGCACTTCCAGCTGAGCCTTTTCTACTTTTTTTTTTTTTTTAGCTAGGGTGGGATTCAACAGTCCAAAGAACGCGTTCCTAGTTTTTACGTAGTTTCTACTCTGGGCTGAAGTGTACTAGGCAACTGGGGGGAAAACAATTATCGCGGGCGGGGCGGCGCACGGATGCGGCGGAGATATGGGGCGGGTATCTAGCGTTCAATGGGGAAACATAGACCCTAGGTGCACGTGGGCCGAGCGATAGACCCAACTCTGTGCTGAAGTGTACTAGTCACCTGGAGGAAACAGTTATCCCGGGCGGGCGACGCACAGATGCGGCAGGGATATGGGGTGGGTATCTAACGTTCAATGGGGATAACATAGACCCTAGGTGCACGTGGGCCAAGCGATAGACCCAACTCTGTGCTGAAGTGTACTAGTCACCTGGAGGAAACAGTTATCCCGGGCGGGCGACGCACAGATGCGGCAGGGATATGGGGCGGGTATCTAACGTTCAAGGGAGGGAAAATGTTGATCCTAGGTGCACATGGAACGACCAATAGACCCTAGATGCACGCGCCTCCCCCCCTAGGATTCAAATGTGATACCCAAGGATACATAGGACTCTGTTAGGGGGTATCACTATATTAAACACTTCAGTGATAAGAACTACTTGTACGGAGTGCGGCCAAGCCTTTGGGTACAAGTCCAATTTACTAGAGCATCTGACAGAGCACAGTGGAAATAATCCATTTAAATGTAATGAGTGTGGCAAAGTCTTTGCGTCTAAGTACAATTTAATGCAGCACGCGACAGTGCACAGTGGAAAGAAACCATTTGAATGTGATCAGTGTAGCAAAGCCTTTGCGTTTAAGTCGAATTTAATTTCGCACGTGCGTGTTCACACTGGAAAGTAAGCAAGTGAGTGAATGGAGTATGTCGAAGCCTTTGCGCATGTCCACGTGTGCACAGTGGATAGTTGACGTTGAGCGTAGTGATTGCAGCCAAACCTTGACTCAACAGCCAAACTGAATGATGCATGCGCTTGCTGTACGTACTGGCGAGAAACCACTTGAATGTGGTGAAAGTTTTGTTGGCAAATCAGCTCTGCAGCAGCGTGTGTGTGTGGTTTAAGTGTTCAATGGCTGCACCCGAAGGTACCATGGCAACATCAGAAATAAAAAAAAATAACATTAACAAGCAAGAGCAGCAATTCACACGTGTGACAGGCACTTTAAGCGGCTGGTCTTGTACTGTGGATGAGCACTGATGCCGTGTCTGGACCTACCGTAAGTTTGCTTCCTCCCTCTCACCAAATCAGCCCTAAATGTCGCCTGCTAGCTCTACAGGGAACATGGTCCAGAAGTGCATTCCACTCCAGAACAGAACGTGGAAAGAATGCGTAATGGTAATAGTCTCTTTTACACCATGTTATACTCTTCTGGGTAGGTAGGTTACTAATGCTCAGTCTCTTTTACATTGGTAGAGCCCATTTTGTGCTGTATGGTCATTTCCCCCCCAAAAATGTGGTACGAAGATGAACTTATTCTCATCCAGAACAGTGAGGCCATTCCTAATCGTGAAGTACAGAAACAATCTGGGCTCTCTTCTACGTGTCTCCACAGATGGCCAATTCAGATCCTCCAGCAAATTGGTAACACTCATCCTGACCCCAACGGTTACTCACAGTTCTAGCAATGCGGCGTTGTACTGCCTCAAGGTCAACATCGTCACACTTCCTGTAGCAGTCCCAGGTTCCACATGCATAGTCAAGATGAGGCCTGACCAAAGTTGTGTACACTTTGCCCTTAAGAGTTCGAGCACCAAAGCCTAACACCTGAGATGCCTTGGCAACAATTTTGTTGTAATGCTCCTTCCAGGTCATCGTCTCATCGATAACAGCTCCTAAGCATCTCATACTAGCAACCCTGTCAATCTCTTCACCTGGCATACCAAACGCAGGTAACTAAGTCAAGGCCAGACTGCCTTGAACACACCAAGAGTTTGGTTTTTTCTAGTTAATATCCATACCCCAAGTTCCACACCACTTGTATATTTACATATAGTCATCTTGAAGTACAAGCACATTCTCGATGGACTTAATAGACCTATGTGCGGTACAATCATCCGCGAACATCTCACACTCAGAAGACAGGTTGTCCGTAAGGTCGTTAATATGCATATAACGAGAAAAGTAGAGACCCCCTGTTGGATTCCAGAACAAACCTTCTCATCGCTGGAGAAAATGCCAGTAGGCTATCAATCTTGGTAAATTTTCTACATTCAAAAAGATAGTCCTTGAACCACACCAAAACTTCCTGAGAGAGTCCATAGGCCTCGAGCTTATGTGGAACAACGTCAAAGGCCTTTTTCAGTTCAACAGAGATAATATCTGAGCTAGGCTATTTCGTTCATCCATGCTTCTGGTAATTTCATGAACTAGCTTAATCAATAAAAGTTCGGTGGAAGCACCATGACGAAAACCAAACTGACAATTGGAGATCAAAAAATGTAAAGAGAGATGCTTCATGGTGGCACTCACAATGGCATTGCTCCAACAGTTTTAAGGGGATGGAGAGCCAGGAAATAGGCCTGAAATTTTGCAACTATCTTCTCTGACCACTTTTGAAAATAGGAACCACAGATGCCCTTTTCCAGACCAGTGGCGGCTCACCAGATTCAATAGACAGTGTGAAGAGTTTAGTGAGGTACTTAGAACTGCAATCATCAGCCACCTTTAATATTTTAGCAGGAATTCCATTAGGAACACATGCCTTGGTCTAGTCGAGATCCTCAAACAGTTTTCTAATGCCCCCCTCGGTAATGTGGATGTTTGGCATTTGGGAATCAGTTCTACTAGAAAAGAAAGGCAAGGGGTCCTTAAAGGCGGGTTGCCACCAAATTAATGTTGCAGCATCTAGCCATATCGAGTTCTCTCTCGCAGCAAGCAAAGGAATGCACATAGTAAAACTTTTAAACGCAACAAACAAGCCATGTGACTCCTTAATTATCGAGTAAAAATGTGGTACGCCCTCGTGCACCTGAAAACAAGCTGTAAAGGTTAACGATATTATTGTCACTAGATGGCGCCAAGAGATTTTCGTTATATTTTTCCGTGGCGGCATCTAGTGACATTAGTATCGTCAAGAATTTATACCCTTTAAATTCTTGGTATCGTTAACCTTTATAGCTTGCTCCGAGTTGCACGAGGGCATACCAAATGTTTACTCAGTAATTCAGAAGGAACGTGGCTTGTTTGTTGTGTTAATAGTTATTTCTTTGTGCATTCGTCTGCTTGTTGCGAGCAAGTGCTAGAGAGAACTATATGGCACTCGATGGCTCTTGAAGCTCCAAACTGAAACACTGAAACTAAGTACTTGTTGAAAGCTTCACCCTTCTCAAAGTCATCACAGATGACGACACCATCTTCCAATACCATTGAAGGATACTGACTATCATCCTTTCTGAACAATCTGACGTGCTTCCAGAACTCCTTAGCAGAGTCTGCGATTTTAGTGTGTAGATGGCTATAAAAATGCTGCTTTGCGGCTTTGTAGGCACTGGAATTTTTTTTCCTAAGTTCTTTTAGTCTTTCAACCATCAGATTAGTCTTTCCCAACCTCCGCATGATCTTCCTGAGCCAGTTTGCCTGTGGTACCTACTGGAAGAAGCTAGTGCAACGTGGTGAATGTAGCAAGTCGGACTTAATGAAGCATGCAGTGTGCACTTCAGTGGACAGATACATTTAAATGTATGGAGTGTGGCAAAAACCATTACGCGAAATTGCTCAAAAATGCACCGCACGCTTGTGCACAGTGGAAACAAACTAAGTATAGTGCGTGTGGATTTTGCGTGCTAATGAGGCACATGCACGAACATAGCAGCAAGACATACGTATGTAATGAGTGTGGTAAAAACTTTTCGCAAAATCGATCAAAAGTGTGCCACGCGCTTGTGCATACTAGAAAGAAACCAGTTGAATGTAGTGAATGTAACTTATTTATTTATTTATTAAGTGATTGCAGCATTCAAAGAAAAAAAGCAATATTAATATAACCAAAAAAGATAAAACAGAAAACAACGGTAATACAAAACAACAGCTAAGATGAATGATGACACACTAACGATATTCACACAGATCTTAAAAATAAAGCAAAGGAAGACACCCTACTAGCATTCACAGCGTCACACGACAGACCATACACGACAGACCATTCCAATCCATTGTACTGGGGAAAAAAGGATCCAGCAAGAACATTCTTATTACACTGGCAATGTCTCACCTTCTTTGGATTGTTGTGTCGACCAACAAACTCGGGTGATTTACAAAACTCTTCCGTATTTAGGAGGGTACTCTTATGCAAGAATTCAGTATAAAATGGATAATCTGTGATGACTCTGTCTGCCTGCAAATGACTGCCATTTCAAATTGTTACAGATACCAGTGATGCTGTCTCCCCTACTGTAATTTCCACTAACCAGCCTAGCAGCCCTGCACAGGACCCTCTCCAAACAATCCGACAGATTCTTGGATCCCACATAGCACTGCCGTAATCTAACTTAGATCTTATTACAGCACTGTAAACTATCTCACGGACCTTAGGACTAGCATCTTTCAAAAACCTGGGAAAAAAATTTCTCCATTTGCCTTAGCACGTACAACTTGTTGTTCATAATGACTCCCAAATATGACATACTACTCACTTCCAGTATCAAATTTTCATTTAATGTGTAATAAGGTTGGATCACGTTTTTCCTGTGAGGGATATGCAAGAATTTGCACTTAAGATAGTTCAAGTTCATTTGCCATGGACCACACAAATTACTTATATTCGTTAAGTCAAGCTGGAACTATGCATATTTTCTTCGTCTCAAGTGATTCGACAAACATAATATCATCAGCGAAAAGCTTATGCTATGGTGAGAGTGCATCCATTAAATCGTTAATGTACAATAAGAAAGGCAAAGGCCCACGCACAGACCCCTGTGGTACACCTGATGTAATGCACACGGGATTCGATTTGCTGCCATCAATCATAACATATTGTATCAGATTTTTAAGAGGCATTTAAACCAGGAAACAATTTCTTGTGAAAAACCAAAGGCTTCCAATTTCTTAAGGAGCAAGTCATGCGGGACTGTGTCATTTATTTATATTTATTTTTAGTGAAGCATGTGCTTGCTGCACACGGTGAAGAGAAACCATGGTAACATAAATAATAATCATTATATTATAAATAATTATTTATTATAATTATTATTGTTATAAATTATTATTATTGTTGAACTTAAATCAGTTAAACAAGAAGAAAAATTAGGCATATAAACCTTCAGGTATCAGCACAAGATTGTATTAGAATCCCAAGTTCGTAATAAAAGTCTTTGTTTTCAGTGTTACACCATATCCTATAATTGAGTAAGATATTGTGTAGTTTGATCAAAAATATGCTCAAATCAAAGATCAATAACAATTCAGTTGCTACCGGCAACATTTTGATGAACTTAAACTCCCCGATGGTGATGGGTAAGCAACAGCATTCATCTTCTTCATGCTGTGATGGTTAACATGTATTTTCCCAGGATGATGAATTAAGGTTTGTGTACCCGTGGATACCTGTCTTACAGTTAGTAGAGGGAAAATCAGCAGTAAATGAGCACTACTGATGATGGCCGACCTCATAAAACTGGAGGGGCAATCATTTTGTAAGATGTTTGCTCCCCTGGGAAACGAAAATAGCGGCATTTTAGAAGATGGCTTTTTTGGGAAGTTTAATAGTGTTGCCATTTTTCCAAGATGGCTACATTTCCTTATACTGTCAGACTCCTCCCATTGAGCTGGATGATCCCCTTACCCTCCCCTCTCACTCACCGTTTGTTGCTTACGTTAGCAACTCGGCCACTTGTTCCCTTGCAGTTTGGTTGGCATTAATCCAGTGGGTACTTTTCGTGATTTTTATTTTATTTCCGTAAATTTTACTACTGTAAGTGTTAAAAAAAAACAATTTCTTATATCCTGATTCCAGTTCGATTCTGGAACTCCAGAATAGTAGGCCTATGCTAACCATTATACTGAGATTCTTAGTTGATAGATGAACGTCAATAGCCGGCCTTATATTTGTTTTATACAGGGCAGCCCAAAGTCCAAATTTTTTTTTAAGTTTTCGAAAATAGTGTTTGAAAAAGTGAAAATAGGGACCACTTTTCTGGATCCAAAATACGTACTATTCTGATTCCGAAAAGGTGGGTCCTATTTTTTTAAACTTTTGAAAAAAACTTTGGTTCTAATTAACCATGCCATCCTAGTACCAAAATGCGAGCCAGTTTACACTAAACAAATTCCCAATTCTGTAAATCTTTTCCGTTAGTGCATGGAATGACAGTTGCAACTTTTTCTAAGTTTTTTTTTTCAAAAATTTCAAACTATAGGACCCATTTTTTCGGAATCAAAATAACATTTTGGATCAAGAAAAGCAGTCTATAATTATCACTTTTTTCAAAAACTCTTCCCAAAAACTTGGACTTAGAGAAAAATTTCAGGTGGAGCTTTTTTGGGGGCCTCCCTGAGTAGCTCAACACTCTTCTAACCAATGAAAAAAATGAATAGAATATTTTTTTATACAATTGCATGCCATACAATTTTGGTCAGAATATATTTTCTTGCCT
>JAHWFP010099112.1:0-27370 GCA_023313725.1 Lithobius niger | reverse complement strand
AAATCATGAAAAATCGACTAATATTTCAGTCACTTCCGGCCATACGACAAAGGTGATAGTCATAACCCGTTCAAATAAACGACTGGAGTGGGACGAAACGTCATTTACCAGTAGCTCACAACGCAAGCCCCTTTTTCTCCCCGACTGTATTTCAATAACTGCTTTATGCATGATTATATGCATAAGCAGTTAAACAGAAAACGATGTCTGATGTCAGTTATCCAAGATTGCTGTTCTTTGTTTCGTATTTCCAGTTCTGTGTGGCTTAGTTATTCTTAACATCAAATTAAAGCAGGGACGACGCTAGAATCACTTTACTAGGGAAGCGGCAGTGGGACAGCAATTTTAGCCAAGGGGGCGAACCGAAAAATTCTACTTTTGCGGTCCCCTCCCCCCCCCCCAAAAAAGAATAAAAATAACAATCTTGCAATTCTTTCTCAAACCCAACGTTCTTAATATTTTCTACAACAATTTTTTGGAATAGTTTTAAATTCAGCTGAAAAAAAATAGATAATTTTATGACTCTCACTGTAACAACTAGGCTCCATTGATGTGACCTCAAGTCCTTCCTGTCGCTGTGAAAGAAACTGACATAGTTTTATTAAGTAACCAGAATTTTCTTCGTTTATACGTTTGATTTTGATCTGATGTTGGTGGGGGGTGGGAGGGTTCCAGGTGGGGGGAAAATGTTCGGGGGGGGCGCCCCCCCCCCCCCCCTAGCGTCGTCCTTGAATTAAAGGTCCTGTAATTAAATGGTTCATACTTTCCGTATGATAATTTACGGACTTAAATCCAGTATTTTATTAACAAATGAAGGGAAAACGATTAAAAAAGGGTAAATTAACAAGGTTTGGTAAATTTTAATAATACTATCATCTTAAACGAGGCAAAACATAAGACAAAAAAGGTAGCAAATTAAATGATCTTTCATTTGACATAAATAGAAGCAAAATCAGATCAATACTTCCATTGTTCTAATACTGCTATGGCTTCCTCTAATGTTTCAGTCAGTGGCTTAACTTAGTTGGTGTGGGCCCCGGTGCAAGAAATTATAGTGGGGCCGGCCCCTTCTCGCCCCGTCTCCCCCACCACTCGGTGCCACCACACATACACACAAACGGAAATGTATATATATAAATATATAATAGGTAACCCGTCTAAGGAAGGCATGTGCTTGGTAAATCATGTGTCAAGCCCCTGTCCTCTTCCGCCCTAACTTCCCCTCACCCAGTCCCTTGATGTGAAGTCCCCGTCCCTCCCCATCGCCCTCCACCATCGTACTTCCCTCTTACCCCATCTCATTAAGATTTATAGCATTAACGGCGAGTGAGTTAAGGGGCCTGACCCATGCGGTCAGGAGGGAGGGAAAGAAGGAAGGTAGAGGAAAAGCTATAAGGGACAGACTAGCTGCAGAGATCTCACTACTGATGCAATAGTTTTAAGACTTGATAATTTTAAGTTTTGGAAAACGACCGTTCTGCAGTTGACATCAGCTCGGGAATAGTAAAAAAAGATCGCAAGCCATGGACAGTTTGGACACGTCTGCATTGGTATTTCCATACGTTGATAGATGGAGATACACAGGAAAGGAAGGGGCAACCCGTGGATACAAGCAATAATAACTTAGATGTAAACCTACAATAAAGCTGTAAAATTAATTGTTTATCTCGATTATTTTCTCTCCCTCTTCCCGTTTCTCTTTCGTCCTTTCTTGCTTTTGTTTGTTTTTTAAATTTGTGTGCGGGCTCCCCTCTACCGTCCTGCAGCTGCACCCTTCGCACCCCTCACGTTACGCCACTGGTTTCAGTTCATAAACAAAACGATATGAATATGTTAATTTTATTGATCGAGTGCCGGGGAAAGTCAGTATTTCAATTGGCAGGCGTTAGGTGGCCATAGGTCAAGTGAACTGGCCCGCAGCTTGTTTCACGATTAATAAGCAATTTTCCAACAACAAGAGAATGTGTTAGGCCGGAAATGGTGACAAAATGATCATGTCATATAGTACAAAGTTTTCTATCACTTCAGTGTTACAGGAAATAACTGGACAAACAAAATCCCTTTGTCTTGGGTGTCAGACAGGAAGCGCTTAGTGATGACGTCATGCAGTTCGACCACAAATACTGCTGAAATTGACAGCAAAAGGTAAATACAAAAGTTTACTGTCGTCAGATGCGGAAAAAAAAAATAAATAAATAAATAAATAAATAAATAAATAAACCAGACAAATGTTTTGATAGCCTCTGCCTATCAGACGGCCTCCCAAATTGGACATGTATTGTTGTTTATGTGCAGAAGTTTTCACGTTCTTTTTTTCGTTTCGAATTGTAGGTTCTCCTATTTACTCGCAGACAATTATATATGTGTTTATATATATATATATATATAGTTTAATTTGTTTTGTTTCACCACGTTAAGCATTTACATGTTGCTAATACTGTATTTAGGATCCCATTGCCTTTTTGTATTTTGTTACCATATTATGCGTTGACGTTTTGTATGTATAATGGGTTCTTCCCTATAAAACAGGTTCGTAAGAACCCCGGGAAGTTTTCCCTTATGTTTTCACATAAAAATAAAATTCTATTCTATTCAGTTAAGCTGATTCGAACCTTGAAAAAGATTAGATCCCGTCAGGCCCATTTTGCCCACTTTGAACTTCAAATGGTGTAACTTCCAGGCAAAAGGGTATGCAACCAATTTTTAACATCTGATGTTTGAGTCTTGTCTAGGACTATCATACTGTAGTACTCCTTTTATTTTATAAGTTTTATTTTTTATTGTTTTTTACACAAAAAAGGGGGTGGGCAAAGTCACAGTGACTTCAGGGCAACTTTGCCCACCCCTAAATTTCACTGTAGATCAAATACTGACTATGGACAAAGTTCAAAGGGCAGCATTGCCCACACCCGATGGTCCTAATTTATTTTACGCAAAAAAAAGTGGGCAAAGTCACATTGTCTTTAGGGCAAATTTGCCTATCTCACCCCCCCCCCTAAATTTCAATGTAATCAAATACTTACACTAGGACAAAATCCAAAGGCCAACACTGCCCAACTCGAGCAATTTTGTTTATTAAATTTATTACAATTTATTAAAATGTTTGTGTGGGCGAAGACGCCCACCGCTTAGGTAAGTAAACATTGGGGTGTCTTTGCCCACCGAGGCTACGACCTCAGATTTCAATGAATCTCAAAATTTTTTTACAACCATTCATATGGATCCTTTTAGCATAATTTGGCAAACTAACAAATCCGTACTATAATTACAAGATGCCCATCCAAGTAGAAGTAGTTAAACCACAAAATTTGACGGAATTTTAAGCGTAACAACAACGTTTACCACGTAGCAAGGCCTGAACAGGGAGTTGGCTTCGGTCAGACAAAAATGTGACATCTGGTGAGTCTTCTCATAAAACCAAATTTATCTACTGTCAATGCAGTGCCAATTAGTGGGAATAAAATGTTTTATCACGAAAATGGGCATCCGTCTGACGGTTCCTGAAACTTACAAAGACTTCCGTGGATTTGTATTTTGTACATAAAAAAAGAAAATTTGATTTTAAATAAGTTTGCACACATCTTCGAAGACATTAAATTTTACAGAAAATCAACTACTGTATACGAAATACAACTTACGAGTTGTTAATGTTAAAATGACACCAACTGAAAATCGTACGAAAATGCCGTAGTGCCATCTGGAAACAGTGATATTGTTAACCTTTACAGTGTGAGAATGTTCATCTCCACAAGATAACAGACACAGTTGGGTTTTCTTGTGTCTTTACTGCACATCTTCCCAAGCTCAAACCTTCTTGCACCTACGATCGTTGGCTTCATATTATAACTAGCTCGTGCGCTTGCCTCAATGTTAAGGCTACGGCTACTAACGCTCTGTGCAGTGTGCACGCACTCATGGCATGAGGTGGAAGCGAACACCCTCACAGGCCCCTCCCCCCCCCCTGCTCTCATAGAGGTGCATGCCGGTTCGGGTGGTACAGAACAAAGGAAATAAATGATTTGACAAAATTTAAATCCAGGAGCGGCATGCGTTGGCGAACCCTGTGCTGGGTAGGCGCGAGAGTTCTGAATGGTATACTGATTAAACACATGAGACGATTAGTATGGGTAAGATCATGTGGCCAAGAATTATTCTGATCCAACTTAGTCCTACGATAGGTTATTAGTTGTGCCCAAGGAATTCCTTGGTGTGGCTTAGTCCAAAAGAAGCAGATACATGTTATACGACCGGGGAGGACTTCGGTGTGACTTAATCCACATCACGATGCTCTGTTTTTTTTTTGTGGCCTGGGGAAGTGCTGATCCGGCTTATTCGTTGTGTTTTCATGTGGCACAGCCCTTGCACAGGAAACCACATGAAATCCCATGACCTAGTCCGAAATCGAGGTAGTGCCCATGACTGACGTAGACTCCTCGTGTCTACCAGCTTCTGCTCAGCATCACCTTCGTTGCACACATATCCTTCTCCAACTCCTCACGACGCAGTGTATTCATTGTTGGTTGAGCAGCTCGGTGGGAAACATGCGAATAGAAGAGGTGTGATCAACTTGTTCGGCCAGGGTATCGGCTTTCTTTCCATCCTCTACTCGTTCGTTAGGCAGTATTTGCGTCTAGCAAATCTTCCATGTCATTGCGAGTTTCACTGGTCGTCAGCACACTCAAGTTCGTATTCGCTCAAGCAATGCTTCGTATTTGTTTGTTGCGCAGAAACGTTTCCATTTCTTTTATGTTGAGGTCCCCCCGCTCTCCTAATGTAACACGGTACTACTAGTAACGTATGGCCGTCCACTCTACGGCATATAGTACTGCAACCAGGTGCTGGTAAATAACCTCCTTCATGGATGATGGCTGCTGGTCCTCTTCCTCGTCAGAAAATAGGCGAGAATGTTGTCAACCTAGAGTGAGCGTTGCAACTAAATGATTATAATTCCAATACCTGTAATACAGCTTCATTACATAATATATAAACCAATAAGCGTTATACAAATCAAAGTAAATATTATTTAGTGTGCTTGAGTAACCGTTCTTCTCTGCCTAACAGTGGTAATCTGGCTGACTGCTTCTGTTGCAAAGCAGGGCTCCCGTGCAATCAACATGACAATGCTGCTCCTACACAATACCCTGGTGTGTGCCACATTCCAACTTGACGAGTTTAAACCTTTCATTATGGTTTTCACTAAACCCTATTTGGGATCTCTCAGATGCAAAATATTAGCGAACTTGGCTTTAAAACCATACCCAGTAATCACAATTCATTAACGGCACGGTGTATATATCTCACTAACAGGTTCATTTGCCATTGCTATATTTATAGTGTCCTAAGGCACAAATAGTTGGAGATGGGTACGCGGAATGTTGGCTAAAATACTTGAATTTCGTTGGACTGTGTCTATGATAAGATACAAATGGTGTAATACATGGTAGATGAACTTAAACGCTACAAAGACGAAAGCAATGCATACTGTATATCACATAAGCGAAACATCAGTTTTTCTGTTTATACCCTAAAAGTCTTCCACTCCAAGTTGCTGACTCCATCACTTACCTTGGAGTCAAAATTAATAATAAGTTAACATGGTCCGACCATGTGGAAAACATCTGCGCCAAGGCAAGCGGTGAAGTTCGTTTCTTTCAAAGACTTCTGGAAGATACTAGCCCCAAGGTTCGTGCAGCTGTCTTTAATGCCATGGTAAGACCTAAGCTTGATTATTGCAGTGCTGTGTGGGCCCCCTCCACGAAGAATCTATCTGACTGCTTAGAGCGTGTGATGCGCAGAGCAGCTAGAATGGTGTATGGCGACTTTCGTAGTTCAATCTGTGTCACTGGGCTTTGTAACAAACTGAAATGGTATTCCATGGCTGATGTAAGGAGAAGCCACAGATTACAAGTGATTTTCCGTATCCTAAATGGAAACACGATACTAAACCCCTCCGATTTGTGCTCTCCTCCTGATTTTATTAGTCGTCTCGACCACATCAGGGAAGTAAGGCGTTACAGGTGCAACAAAATCTCCCTGGCAGGGTCCTTTTTCCCCCGAACCATCATTGAGTGGAATGGTCTTGACCACGACGTCATCTGTGCTTCGAGCGACGATATCTTTGCTAAAAAGCTGTTGGCATGTTGTAGGACGCTTACATGTAGTCATTGTTGCTGAGTATTTCCTCATGTTCTGTTTTTTTTCTTTTGTTTTCCTTTTCTTTTAAATTGTTTTAAATATGAAATTGATATTTTGCTCTTTTAGGGCATTGCGATTATTTTGTAAATAAATAAATAAATACTGTTTATAAGTGCTTAATGTCCTTGCTGCGTGTTACGCTGATAGAACTGCAATGCATTGCTACAGCTCCTTGTCCCTAGCAACACTTACTGTCTCCATTCCACTGCCGACAACGTCACGAACGGCAATGCCTAAATGCCTCCTGACTGAAGCGTCATTCTCCTTCAGCGTTGGCGATGACAGCCATCTTCTCTGAGTGTAGCATTTATCGTTTGAAAGAGGACAGCAGCATTTACCGTTTGATTTTACACCTTGTCTTCACTTCATTGGGATAATCTGTGGCTCCCACCATTCCTAATATTGGCCTTTGAGCGCTCTTAACACGGTGTTTGCTATGTATAAGTCCTGTCAGTTGTTACTCAGAAACGTAGATTTCCGTATCATCTAGCCACGATAATTTATTTATTAATTAATTTAATTCAGATCTAAGGATCCATTCAGAAAAGTTTATAAACATTACGAAAGTCTGGGTGGGGAGGGGGCGTTACAAAACTGTGGAGTCTAAAAACCTAAAAGCCTGGGCACCAATGCAAAATAGCACTTACGGCAACCAAGGAATGAAAGCTGCAAGACACATGTTTTTGCAAGCATGCTGCAGGTCACCGCTAGTTCAGGCTGGGTGGTTCAGCACAGGAGATACCAGCATTCTGTCAGAGTATGCATTGACGAAGAGCAGCAACTGTCGATAAAGCTGCAAACAAACGAGTAGATTGAAGTACACACCCTAAAGAGAAAGGAGGAGGTGCGCATTGTTCGTCGTTTACTAAAGGACAGCATCCTTACTGATCCAAAGAGCCCACTTACAGTACACCAAATCGGATGGCCAAGCATAAATCTAAGGCCGTTGTTGTAGCAAACCTGTAGATTGTTTCAGCTGTGCTAGGAAAAGTCGGACCACAGACTGATACCGTAGATGTAGGTCGTATAAGCCTTATAAACCACTGCCACCACCATTGGGTCACACTTTCGGAACCAGCGGCAGATGGTGTTTGCATGCACACACAAATTTCTTTATTGATTAGCAATGTCGTCATCATTCCACAAGGAAGGGGCAAGCACCACACCCAGGCGTTTGATTTGACTTGTAAATTTCTCTGCCATCCAGGAAGGCTCTTGTTGGTAGAAGTGTATCAGACGGGAATCAACAAGAGGGGAAAGTACATACACATACAGTTCCTTCCTAAAGCACCGAACAGAGCGAACAGAACGCACCACTGTTAGAGACAGTTTGGCTCCAAACTTGACGTCACGCGTGTGCAGTGAATTTGCATCAGCTGTTCAGTACCTTCCTAAACTACAATACAGCTCAACAAGCTCAGCAGATTATTCGATACGTTATACCATCACCGCAACCAGACCTGGCTAATGGATTTTACCAGGATTGGTTAATAGATGTGACCAGGCGAGAGCAACGCCAAATTGCGAACCATCTCAGAGAGGTGGTTTGCTGGGATGGAGATTTGAGCATGCGTGAGCTAACAGTTTTGACGAAACAGATTTATCGCTGACGATGTTAACGTCAACCAAGCCGCATCAACACGGATTTTAGCAGGGAATGAGCCAAACTGTCACCAATAGTGGTGCGTTTGGTTCGCTCTGTTTGGTCGTTTAGGAAGGTTCCGATATGAAATTAAAATCCAGTATGGACTCGACATTATTGCATTAGTCAAGGTGGCACTGTAATCCATTGGCAAAAAGATGCTGGAGAGCTTCAAGGAGCACAGCAATATAAATGTTTAAAAACAGAACAGAGAGAGAGAGTAGGCATTGGAGACAGAAAAAGGACGAGAGTAGCGGTTTCCCTGCCTAGTGATCATATACTGAGAGCCGAACCACTGCCACAACATGCCAACACACCATGGTGGGACTCCCCGCTGTTTCAGGAGGTGGCATAACGCGACATAGTTCACATGGTCACAGGCCTTCGAAAAGTTCAGGAAGGCAACAAACACAGAGTTACCACTGGATCGGTAATGGCTTCCTTCAATTCCTTCAAAACAAAGCATGGTTAGTCAGTTCCCAGTTTCAGTTTGAGGCAAACTGGCTGTTCTGGGTTAGAAGTAAGTCGGTGAACATTTAGGAGAGAAAAGATTCCAGCAACTTGGACAGCATAGTAGCAAGATCAATGGGCCTGTAGTTACTTGTGGAAGAGAGGTTTTCAACACATCTTGGTGTGGACTCACTGATGAGTAGTAATGGAATTACACATTGAGGCCAGGATGGTGTCAACCTTGCCATAGGCATACTTTACATCCTCATTCACCAAGCCCTCCATCCCAGGGGCAATAACGACACCAAGATTCATACGCAAGGAGGAAACAAGCTCTGGGTCAAAGTGAGGAGGTTCGTTGGCTGATTCACAATGTACTCACGAACTTTCCTGCAGTGATGTTCTCCAGGGGGGCACTGTTTCAGATGGTTTCATAAGAATCAGCCCACATATCTGACAGCATTCTCATCCTTTCGGCCTTCCACACACTCAGCTCCAGCAGTTCTGGAGGTGCTGCAGTTCCTAATCTCCACCAGAAGGCAATAGGCCCTTGTTTTACTCATCTGGTTCCCAAATGGTACATCCGAATCCGGTCTTCTTGGCTCCGACACCATTAAAGTGGCTGACTTCCTCGTTAAGCACATTTTGGTTCAATTCGTTCCCTAACGGGGGCTTCCAGCCGTCTCCACTCCGAAAATGCCTGCCTTGCATCAGCATGACTCAGTAGCATGTGCTGGTTCCATCCGGGGACTTGCTTACTCGCTTTACTCTTTTCCTTGGCGAGCTGCCTTCTTGCCGAGGGAATGGCTCTAACCAAATAGTTGTAGAGAGAGTCAATCTGCAAGTGGTGAGAGTATTCGGTGCACTTAAGGTCTACACAATGAACCGCCTGAGGGATGAGGATTTGAACCAGAGAAAGCTCAGAGTTTAATATGTAGGCATTCCCTGTCCATTCATCAGCCCAATTAACCCTTGAGGGCTGTCGACCAATCTCTTTTTGACATAACTAGGGTTGTTCTCCAGACTAGCAACAAAGATGGACATTTGAAGAAGGAAAGTGGTCCGACCAGGAATTCCCATAATCTACCATCAAGGTAATCTTTGCATAAGCCCCTACAGAACTGAGGCAGTGATTGAGTCATGATGTGATGATGTTCAGGTTCATGTCATTAACATATGTGAATTGGTCATCACCCAGCAGGGAAAGGTCGTTGACCACAAGCCCTGTTTCTAAGGCAAAATTAAAGATTTCTTGGAATCGTTGGTTGTAAATATCAAAATTTCTATCCTCAATCACGTAAACAAATGGTGAGGGGTCATTTTCATCATGGCGTTAATTCACCCAATATAATCAAGAAACAATTCTTCATTTCCAGGGAAGTTCAAAGGAAGATATGAATTAATGAAGGAAATATCTCCATCAGCCGTAGCAATATGAATACCAATCAGTCGGGGTTCTTGAAGCTTCTGGAAATGCATGTATTTTCCAATACCGGTTCTCCAGAGGACAGCAACTTACACCACATAAGGACATCCTCTCGCAATACTTGCTGTATCGTTCATCGCAGTCATTCCATAGGCCAATAAGTCAGGATGGATTTAATTTAGAGCCTGCAGGTTGTTAGGAGCCAGTGGTTAGGGAGCCAGTGGTCAGGGAGCCAGTGGTACTGCAGAAAAACAATATCATTTTTTTGACACAAGTTAGTTACTTCAACATGAGTTCAGGAAACAGATTTGCAGTTGACAGAGGCAACTTTGATGCTTTTAAAGTTCATAAAATGGTTAACGAAAGAAAAAGGTGGGCATTCTTTTGAGCAAAGCGAAATACCCTACGATACATAGTATCTTATCATGGCACCAGATTGCCAGATTTAATTGTTCATGACGTGCTCATTTTCTGCTTTTTTCACAATGCTCATAAAAGAAGAGTAAGATGAGGCTGCGCTTCGGGAATTACATTTTATTACTTTAGCCGAGTTCATTAGGTGTTTCTCTACTTCACCTGCATCCAGTCTGGACAAGAAGAGAGCAACATGGTTTCGACTGTAGTGCTTCGTAGGATCATGTTTGATACTGACCCAACAATAACATTTTCATGTTTTTCCCGACAATGCTTGCGTCCTCCAATTCGTGTGTGGTAACCCTTTCATCTCTGACAAAACCTCTGTGAACGTGTGGTCCATGTTATGGCTGGTTTCTCAGGTTTGTTTTTGTGTTAAAGGATTCCGTATCCTCGTTTGGAAGGGCTATGAACAGTGATATCAACAATGGGGAATTTATTTTATACTGCATTACAGGATGCAGTGGCTGTTTTTGGATCATCGTCCAAAATAGGAATCGTCAAATTAATTGCAGCTAGAGCGGCAGCTATGTTAATATTTGATTCAGGGTCTTTGGTTTTAGTGACTGGCATTGAAGATCAATAGCTTCCTAATTCGGTAATTTTATTTCTTTTTAGGAAAAAGGTCACAGGGAAGAAGATGTCACCTGTGGCATTTGTGTAGAGGGCAATGAAACAATGGAACTTGTGATGTTGGATTACTGGGGACCTGAAGACTTTTGGGGGAGAGAGGAGTGCGGGGAGGAGGGAGAGGAGGCCACTAAGTGGCTAATTCTTGGCTGGGGGTGGAGTGGGAGGAGTAGGGGGTGAAAATGGGTAAGAGGTTGATGGTGGGATGGTAGAGCTGTAGGTGGAGACTGAGGGCGGAAGCGGCTTTTTTGTGCCTTGGAATTGGTAAGCTAAGCGGGGCCGGCCTGCATCCTGTTGCCAAAACGACAGCCTAGCAGAATGCTGGTGCCATTCACACATACTGCAGTAATGCCACAAGGCCTTAACCGACACCTGAAAATAAAACCACAACCAAAACAACTACCACTACGTATTGGTGTGGCTGGCTGCAATGTAAATACTAGAATGCTGAGTAAACAAACCTTTCTTGAATGCAATAACAGTTTTGGTTTTGCACCGCTTTACTAGTCACAGTTACACACACCAGTTTCGAACAGCTGCCAGAAAAAAAAAAGAATCGGCGAGAACATTTTTGTTCTGTACTTTTTTTGTTTGACATTTTATTTATTTGCTGCTAAGCCTCCCAATGTTTTGTTTTCATTCCCTTTGTTAATTCGCATTAGTGATATCCTAGTCGAGCTCAGGTCAAGGTCCTGGCCAGAGAGCGAGGTAGGTACGAAGAATTATACTTCAGTTGGCATTGCTAAAATTATTCGAAGAGTGTGCTTGTACTGCTTTTGATAACGTGTGATCTATGAGAAATTATGGTAAACTGCGTTATGTGTAAGACTTATTGTATCTAACTTTATCGTTGTACCCGTCACCCAGCCTCACAGGAAGGATACTGTGCTTGAAATTGGCTGTATCGTTTTGTTTCGTCCTGAAATTTTGCTACTGAACAAAGACCTCCGCCGGCGCCGACTGTATGAAGTAGACGACGGCGACTACTCGAGCAGCTTATGAAGTGTTTTGATTTTTCTTTCTGTGTGATTGCTAAACTAATTTTTTTTTAAAAGGCAGTATCCAAAAGAATATATATATATTTCTAAACGTTGTCAAAGTGAGAATTATAACAATGAATGTGAACGACATTCAGAAAGTTTTTGAGAAGGCAGAACAATTTTCTTCTGGCGAGTTTTGTAGTGAGACACTAGCTCATAAAACTTATTTAATGCTGCATAAAAGTGGAAAGAGACCATTTGAATGTAACGAGTGTGGTGAAGCCTTTGCGCATAAGACCAGTTTACTGGGCCACGCGATGGTGCACAGTGGAAAGACGCCATTTGAATGTGACGAATGTGGAAAAGCCTTTTCGTATAAAGCGAATCTAACTTCGCACACGCGTCAGCACACTCGAAAGAAACCATTTGAATGTAAGGAGTGTGGCAAAGCCTTTGCATCCAAGTCGAATTTAGTGGCGCACATGCGTGTTCACCTTCGAAAGAAACCGTTCGAGTGTAAGGAGTGTGGCGAAGCCTTTGACCATAAGTCTGGTTTATTGCAGCACCCGTGTGTTCTCACTAGATTGATTGATAGTAGATAGGTTGATTGATTGATTGTAGCAAAACCTTTCAACAACAGTCAAACTGAAAGACGCATGCGCTTGCTATAGGCCTACACACTGGCGAGAAACCAATTGAATGATAAGAGTGTGGTAAAGGTTTCCGGGATAATCTACTTTGCTGTAGCATATGTTACGGTACGTACTGGAAGAAGCTAGTGCAATGTGGTGAATGTAACAAGTCAGACTTAATGAAACTTGCAATTGTGCACATCAGTTGATAGAAACCATTTAAATGTAAGGGGTGTGAGGCCAAGGCATGCGAAAGTGCTCGAAAGTGTGCCACGCTCTTGTGCACCATAGTGGAAACTTACCCTCTCCAAGATGGACGATTTACGTACAGCCCTACCTTTAAGCTCGATTGTGTTCCGACCTTCTGCAGCTGCGATTGCAGCACCACCGTGAAATCCTTCAGTGGCGAGGCACCTGGTGTCACCTTACTATTGTCACGCAAGTGACCAGAGTTAAACGGAAAACCTTCGGAAATAGTTTCAATCTCCCATGACGCACGGTCGCGCTGCCAGTCTCCTAACAGTATCGGGCGCACGGGCTGTGTATGGCGGTGAAGGTAGCTGACTCGTCCATCTCGAAGAGAGTTGTTAGTCCAATGTGGAAACAAACTGAGTATAGTGTAGTTTAATACCAGGGAAACAACAAAGCCAGATACTTGTTGCGGAAGAGAAAAAGGAAAAAATGGGGTTACAGGGGGATTACAGGTAATGCGTAATTGTTTGTCGAGGGTAGCCTCGAATTTATCTCTGGTGGTTGCCAAACTCACCTCATCGGGGAGCACGTTCCATTCATTAATAACACGCACAGAAAAGAAGTTCTTTCTTGCGTCGAGTCTTGCATGGGGCTTCTGTATCTTCAGGGAGTTTCCCTGAAGATTGGTAGTAGTAACGGGGGGCCTAAAGAATTCTAAAGAATTGATACCTTATTGTCCTCTCATAATCTTGAAGCATTCAAATAAGTTGCCCTCTCTCTCTCTCCTCTGTTCAAGAGTTGACAGCTTGGCTTCCTTTAGTCTATCTTCGTATGCGTTCCTGTCTTTCGTAGGCGGGTGAGAGGATATCCTCTTGAGTCCCCACCAACAAGTTAATGTGTTTCCTCAGCCACAGGTCCCAGGCCACACTAGAGAACTCAATAAGTGGTCTGATGAAGGTCTTGTGAACCCCTAAGAACTCATTTGGGTTAAGCTTTGGAAGAAGCCGAGAGAGAAGTCCTTGCCGTTCTTTTAGGTGTGGTCGGTTGACTGAAAGGTTATCCTCAATAATAACACCAAGGTCTTGGATACTGTCAGTTTCGCACCATCAACATTTTGACAGTGTATACTGCATGCGGCTAGAGTTTTGCGTACAAAACAGCTCTAATGGGGCACACGCGTGGGCATAGTGGCAAGAAACCATTTGAATGTAATGAGTGTGGTAAAACCTTTGCGCAAAATTGCTTAAAAGTGTGCCGTGCGAGTAGTGGAAAGAAACCATTTGAATGTTGTGAATGTAGCAAAGCCTTTGTGCACAAATTATTATTATTAATTTCTTATTGAACTTTAATTAGTACATACAACAAGGTACGAGGAGGTAGGTAGTGATATGCGACAGTATTAAATCATTGAAACCCAGATTGAGACTAATCTAAGAACAGCATGGAACAAAATGGAGAATTATGCACATAAACCTTCTGGCATCGGCACAAACAATACAACACGGGCTTGTATTAGCATCCCAATTTTGTAATAAAGCTCATTGTTTCAAGTTCTGTACTATCTCCGATTATTGAGTAAAACATCTTGTAGGCCTAGTTTGATGAAACATATGCGGAAATCGAAGATCAGTAACAACAATTCAGTTGCTATTGGGACATTTTCAAAGAACTTAAAATCCCGATGGTGGTGAACAGAGTAGGGGCCATTCGAAAACCATGTGGCCGTTATTTAAGCCATTTTTAACCCCCCCCCCCCCCCATTTGTGGTCATCTGTGGGCGGAGCTCCCCAAAAATCCACGTGGCTCATAGCCACACCCCTCCCTCCCTCCCTGTACTTAAAATAATTACACCTTAAAAGGCCATTGCTCCCAGCACCATTTTTCTGGATCCACCACATCAAGAATGGCCCCATAGATCTATTTCCTTACCGTTAGTCAATCCCTTGGTAAAAATCCGTTTTAAAAAGTGGAGTCTAGGAGATTTTCTGTTGAATAATTGTTGAACTATATTTACTGCGGGATGCACATATATGATCCTTTGCGTGCTTAAAATAACCATGACGTTCCAATAGATTACCAAGCAAAATTATAAGACCCTAGCTTAGCATATTATAAATTGTGATGTTAAAATACGAGAATCATTCCGGTTTGTGACGACACAAATTAATGCATTCATGCTGGTTCGTCAATAGGCACAATGCCAACTGAGACAGTAGCTACGTTTTTCGCTGTAAGGAACACAGCTACTATCTCAGTTGACCTTGGTGGTGGTATACGCGTGAATGGCAATCAGCACGTGGCTGTTATAAGGCAGGCAGAATGTTATAAGAAAAAATACCGTTATTCATCTTACTGTGAAACACTACAACGATTGAAAAATGTCACACGAGACTCACAAAACGCACACTTTCACAACGAAGATAGTCTACTAACTGCAAATTTTCAACTACTAACTGTAGTCGTCATCAGGCACCTTAAAGGTAAGTTTGAACTCTGTTTACATTTCGTTTTCCAGTCCAATACATGGTTCGAATTCGAAACTGCCGCTATATTCAGTCGATTGGTTCACCCTTGCCCACTGTATCACTCGGGCCGTTCTTTACACGCAATCTTCCATTCAACTTCGAGCTTCCTTCGGAAGTCTTTCCCAGTCAGGTTTGTAATATTAGAAAATGATGGGCTTTGTACTTTCATAAGCGGGATCTGCCTATTTTCGTGCATCTTAATCACAATGGATTCAAGGCATCTTAAATGGTTGTCCCATTTCGAGTTTGATTTAATCAGTGTCACTGATTTACCCCACTCAACATCATGCTACCTTTCCGTGCAATGGACTGCAATGCCGTTATCGATAGCATTATTTCTAACATTCCCCATATGTTGGCTGAGCCTCGTTCGTATTCCTTTTCTAGTCTCGCCAATGTACACGGCATTGCAGTCCTTGCACGGTACTCTATACACTCCTCTGGTGTTTTGTACTCGTGCTAGTTCTTGCTCATCCTTGGCTTTTTGGGTCACCTTCGGTCGCAACATTTTTTCATTCTCATGGTGTTGGCCCTTCCTTTGTATCTTCTTGCCCAGTCCTTCGTTCTTATTAAATGCTCTGAAGCCATTCTTTCTAAGTTCTTGCTGAATTGGGCAACTAACTCCCTCAAGGTAGGTGAGTGTCACTTTTGGTTTTATATTCAAGGTTGGATCACTCGTGGTTACACTTTTACTTCTCTCTCTCTTCCCTGCCTTTGCTACAGCTTTCGCTTTCTTCATAAGTCCATTAATCATTCCACCCGGGTACCCTAAGCTCAAGAATTTACCTTTGGCCTCCTCAAGATGTGGGTTGGCAAGATGCTCACTGCTCGAGTTTGTGGCCAGCCGAACAAACTCATTGAGGGCAATGGCCTTCAGTTGTACTTTTGGCTGGCCTGAACGTTAGGGGATGCCTCTCATGGTAGCCATTGGTTTCTTGTATGGTTCATACGGCACTCGGCCTCCCTCTAGTCTGCACACCTTGACATCAAGAAAAGGCAAGGCGCCATCCTTTTCTTCCTCCATGGTGACTTCAATCCCCAGCCTCCAGTTGTTAACCTTCGTTAGTACCTCATTAAGCTTATTCTTCTTCAGCACAGCATACGTGTCGTCAACAAACCTCTTCCAAATTCTCACGCTAAGCCCCGACTTCAGCACCATTTCGTCCAGATGTTGGAGAACCATCTCGGCGATTATTGGCGAGCTAGAGTAGCCCATTGGGGCTCCTCCAACTTGCCAATAGACCCGTCCCTCAAATTCCACATATAACGATGCCAATAGGACTTTCAACAATGCTCTGTCTTTTTCATACTCCTCCCTTGCTACTTTCCACCTCCTTCTTGATAACGCCAGCATTTCCAAAATCATTCGGTGTCCAAGGCTTGGGAATAGTTTGACAATGTCGAAGGAAACCATAGTTTCTTCATCACCAAGTTTTAGGTCTTTGAGTTCTACAAGCAGGTCACTAGTTTTGCTCAATCTGCTGCTTCCCTTCACATACTTCTTTAGCCTCTCAGCAACGACCCAGTCAAGCTTTAGCGCCATTCCGCCCATAGCTGATGTAATAATGCGAAGGGGGGGGGGGGCTCCCTCTTTATGCGTCTTGACTTTGGCAAAGATGGTGGATAACCGCTGAGGGGGTTTGGGTGCAAGCTCGGCCAGCTCTTCTTTTGTAATATGCCCTTCCTCTTTTAGTCGAACAAGGCTAAATCCAAAATCAATCATGGGCTGATTCCCGTAGTTGACTCCCTTATCGACGTACATGTCAGAATCTTTAAGTTGTTGCCTCACTTTTACATCATGCTCTTCCCTAGAGATCACTACCGTCAAATTCGCTTTATCAGCCTTACATACTACTATATTAGTATAGATCTCTCAGCGTCCTAGTAGCCTTGGCTTGGGCCACTGTAACATTAGCCTTAACACTTGGCGGGGGCTTCACAACCATCTGCTGCAACTTCAACCTCAACTCAGGCGCCCAGGTATACCCTACCAGTAGTCTCTCCACATCAGCTACCAAATTAGTCCTGACAGAAAGGTTGTCCCTTCCTTCCACTGGAATGAACTTCAGGTCCAAATTAAGAATGCTCATTTCATCCCTAGACAACTCAACATTCGACTCGTTCACTACATATGGAAATTCATACATAAGTTCTCCACTCTCACCCCTCACCTCCTTCATACCACTCCTGCCACATTTTTCAATCACGTCACCTCTCAGAGCGTTCATATATGAAATCCGATGCACACCCAGTTTACTCAATTTCTTCAAATGCCTGCTAATAGTATCATCAAGTACCCACTGTTCCCACTCTTTTATGTGCTCCTGAAGTCTTTCCACCAACTGCCTGGGCTATGTCGATTATTCCTTCCAACATTGAAGCATTTGTCTTCAACTGACGAATTCTCACATGGCAGTCTCCAATTCTCACCACCAAAAACTGAAATGACGCTCGCGCGGCCGCGCACACCTCCTGCTTTCGGTTTCACATTCAAACAAGCGGTAAACGAGCCTCAGCCAACATATGGGGAATGTTAGCAATAATGCTATCGCTAACGGCATTGCAGTCCATTGCACGGAAAGGCAGCATGATGTTGAGTGGGGTAAATCGGTGACACTGATGAAAGTGGCACTATCACCGATTGAAAGCAGACGAATTCTGACAACATCTAGCGCTGTGTAGTACCGTCTAGCGTTTGCTAGCACCAAGCGAAGGAATGCATAACGGAATTTCTTTTAACGAAACAAACAAGCCACGACATCCTTAATTATTGAGTGAAAATTTGGTTTGTCCTCGTGCGCCTGCGAGCTAGCTATAAAGGTTAACAATATCAATGTCGCTAGATGGCGCCACGGTATTTTCGTTCGCATTTCAATCGGTGATAGTGCCACTTTAAATCAAACTCGAAATGGGACAACCATTTAGGATGCCTTGAATCCATTGCGATTAAGATGTACGAAAATAGGCAGATCCCGCTTATGAATGTGCAAGGCCCATCGTTTTCTAATATTACAAACCTGATTGGGAAAGACTTGGGAAGGAAGCTCGAAGTTGAATGGAAGATTGGGTGTAAAGAACGGCCCGAGTGATACAGTGGGCAAGGGTGAACCAATCGACTGAATATAGCAGACAGCGGCAGTTTCGAATTCGAACCATGTTTTGGACTGGAAAACGAAATGTAAACAGAGTTCAAACTTACCTTTAAGGTGCTTGATGACGACATTTAGTAGTTGACAATTTGCAGTTAGTAGACTATCTTCGTTGGGAAAGTGTGACATATTTCAATGTTATAAGACAGGCCTGGTGTACCTTTAATGTGTTTTCTACAAATGCGTACCACTTCGTGTAAAATTTGTTATTGTGCCGTACCAAATTTGGTGAATTGGTAGTGTTTGACATAAGAAACCCAACAAAAGTACCGCCATGCTCCACTTTTGTTTTTAATAAATGTAGCTGTTTGATTCATCGTGCAAAATATTTTCACCAATTTTTTGGGCGATCTGCAACGGCTGCTAGATTAAACTTCAGCTGAGATTTGTAACTGAGACAGAAAGTAGAAAATTGTAACTTAATACGTTCATTATGTATAGGATATTACCCGTTTTCCCGAGTGCTGAGAGCTAACAATGGTGAGACGCGCAGCGTCAAGACATTGTTTGGATCTCAGCACGAGGAAAGCGGGTGATATCCTATTTATTACCTGGTTTTTGCCTCTCAGTCCAACGAGTAGTGCTGGCTGCGTTTGGTCGCGCTCGGTGATTATTGCAGGCGGAGTCATATATTTTTTGTTCCTTTTTTGTTATGTAATAGTTATAGCCATACTTTTGCAACAATGGTCCGCTGATAAGTGGTTTTTGGCCCACTTTTTCTTTGACAGATTCCAAGGACTGAAAGATCGTCCGAGGCCGAAGGCCGAGGATGTTTCTTTCAGTCCGAGGAATCTGTCAAAGAAAAAGTGGGCCAAAAAACACTTATTAGTGGACATTGTGGCAAAAGTATGGCTATAAGTTTCTTATGACCATACTTTTCGTTCAACATAAGCACTTTCAGATCAGCGCCAAGCCTCCATTTCACGGTGGTTTTATAACAATGTGTCGTCTCAAGAGATGCATGTTGGCGCTGCGTGCATGTTCATTGTTGACTGCTTGTTCATTGTTGTGAATTCCAAACTGCATTTATCACAATGGTAGCCAAGTTTTGCCCAATAGATTTGGGTGTTTCGAATCTTTTCTCTGACGAGGACGATGAATGACTTAGCCGGGTAAGCCTGTGTGACGAATAGGCTAATGAAGTCAAGCCTCAAGTAAGTAACAGATTTATATGCAAGTGACTTCTGATGAACTTCAGCTTCAAAATTCAAGGCAATGCGTTAATTTGAGACGTTCAATATCTTGGGAGTTAAATGTTTATAGGGCGTGGGCAAATGAACGTAATCGCCGTTCTGGTCCTGATGGAGATCAAGTCCCAGTGGACATTTCGTTGACTGACCGACTCTTTTAATTTAAAATAAGCACGTGCTGTAAAATGAAAGTCTTTTTTTTTTTCAGTCAATCCTGTTAGTAAAACGCTGTTGTATGTGTTTCAGGTAAAGCATTTTAAAACGTTTTTTTCGGTGTGCCAAAAAGTGTTTATTTTAAAACACTTGTTTGAACCGGGTTTAAACATTTAAAAGTGGGCAGGATAAGTGGGCCGGTCCACTTATCCTGCCCACTTATCCGGCCCACTTTTGAAGAATGCGTTAGCAACATAGAAAGCATTGTTGCAACTGGGCTGATACGGGATTTAGCAGCTGACTTTACAACAATGAAAACGGCAAAAGTATGGTCATAAGGCAAAATAAGTTATGGAATTTGAGGATCTATTTGACTTGTCGAGTAACCGTGATGAAGACAATACGGACAAATGGCTTAAATGGAATTTGAGGATCTATTTGACTTGTCGAGTAACCGTGATGAAGACAATACGGACAAATGGCTTATCAGGTGAAGCAGTAGAAGATGCTGCTAACAAAGACGATGGTAGTAATAAAGAACAGTTAAGACACATGTTTTCTGGTGGAACGATTAATTTTAATTAAGGTTGCAACGTTATTTTCACTTTGAAGTAGCCCATAAAATGATTTAGTTAGCAAACTAGCATTTTTAAGGTCTTAAAATGCATAATGCACCCGTTAATTTACTGTGGTTCATGACATTTAAATAAAAAATACTTACAGAATATTTTTTTTTTTTTTGTTTAGGTGTGTGCCATTAATACCATTCCTATTGCCAGTGTATAATTTACGAATTCGTTAATTTGCTCTGGTTGCTGACACTTGAAATAATAAATTCTTCTTAACGTTTTTTTTAAATTTATGTATTGCCGGTCTATAATAATCATGAATGCATCCGCCAATTTAGTGCTGAGAACCAATCCGCCATTTTGATGCAAGAGGTCGGCTCTCAGCACTGCAATGGCGGATCTATTGCACTGTTCGTTCTTGTTTCATTGTTACGCTTCTGCATCGTTACATTGTTAAAAGAGGACTGAGAGACAAAAACCGGGTAATAATACGTAGGCTATCACTGCATTGAATTGTCCCAGTGAAGCTCTTAGCATTTTAGCTGCACACTACTAAAATTAATTTAGTACGAGTGAGGGAAATGCAGTCTTACATTGTTGAAAATTCCTACGACAAGCAGACGGTTCTTTCACCACTATGCGGGAAATTCTGGTTTGGTTGACTGGGTCTGAGACGTTGAGGTCGATATAGGAGCAATATAAGAACAATGTAAGGCTGAGTGAGATGATGTGCGTAGAGACTCTTGTACCGTAAATCACCAAATCCATTGGATATGAGGGCTTTCTCTTCAATACAATAGCCACGTGGTTTACTTGGAACCCCCCCCCCATTGTGGTAACTTGTGGCTGAAAGCCGACCTCCCCCCCCCCTCCCCACCCCCTGGTCAACCACGTGGCTTTTTAATGGCCCCTTAGTAGGTAGTTACGCTTTCTGAAAACGTATTAGAAATTAGACCTGCTTCCACCAATGGCACCAGAAGGCAGCACGTGTCAGGTTCTCGTAGAAGGCAAAACTTGAAATAAAAAATGGCGACATTTGCCACTTCCTGGCATATATCGGCAAACCATTTCTCAAAATGTCACATATTTACTGATATTGTTGTAACATTACAAGAATGGTAAGGAAGATTAATAATATATGGTGGAGAAAACGAGAGTTGCGAAAACAACAAGTACGTCCATGCCTTTTTCAAGAACAATAAAATTATAAAACCAGGAGACGAACACATACGAGTATGGTCTAGACTGTACAAACACCACAATTAGCGCAACCACAATGCAGGACTAAAATGTATGTGGGGAGGGAGGTGCAGAGGGCACATCTGGAAACGGAACGGGCCAAAGATTTTTTTTCAAGGCAGCCAATTTTATTCTGTTTAATTCAACTTGAACGTAACATAAGTTTCAATACTGTCCTATTTTTCGTAAAATACACCCCATAAATAACAAAAAAAAATTGGCTACACATATATTGCAAAGTTGCCACAAAACTCTTTAATTTATTATTATATGCATTGATAAATAAATAAATAAAAACAAACTAAAATAAAAGCTCGCTTTATTCATTTGATTTCAAGTTTAGCCTGCAAGTTTTTTTTTTACTGTTTTGTTTTCTGGTGGTGACCTGTTGGGGTTGGGGAGGAGTGGTGTGAATTTTTTTTTTTTTGAGGGGGAGGGAGATCATGGCCCACCTTGGCCATCCCCAGTGCTGTCACTGCAGGCCGTGATACGTAGCAAGCCTCCAACCCAACTCGAAAAATGGGTTTACCATTGAGACTGGCGAGTGAACAGCTTGTTGAAAATTTTTTAAAGTGGGTTTATATTAAATGAGTGACTCAGGATCCCTGACCACTGTTTTTATTGTTCTTAAACTTTGGTATCACTGATGATTTGTTGCAACTAATTTAACTTTACTGAACAAATATTTTTGTCTTGCATTGCTCAATGCATGTCTCCATGGGGGAAAGGTTTAAAAAAAAAACGAATAAACAGATCTCTCCATTAACTTTCACATCCCCTCGGCTCATTCTTGGGGGGGGGGGGGGGGCCCCCACCACTGGGTAACCATGGTAATAGCGACAATACCTGGGGAAATTCATGAAATACTCGTGCGTGGGCATCATCTGAAGTTATACTTATTCTGTGTTCGATTCAAACTGTATATAGATCGTTACAATAAACGTAAACCACGCAAGACGCTACAGCCTGGACAGCCAATGACCACGCTCCTAGGGCATTCTCGGAACTCAAAACCATGCGTTATACTTAGCTGACTCGTAATGAGAGCCCTTTTTTAAAATTGGATTTTTAATATAAATCTCGATCAGCCAGTTGTGATCTTTCTTAAACCATAACCGCCTAGATACGAACGTACGCCTTCAGCGCACAACAGCGAAAAACAAAGTCCCAGCGCGAGCTTTGTGGACCATGAGCAAAGCGGGCAGTCACAGCCCAGTGGTCAGCGTCGTCGGCTCCAAACCAAGAGAATGCAGGTTCGAATCCGAGAAGCGACCCAAGTACCAAAAAAAAAAGGGTCTGAAAGTTCTTTCAGGCGGTTATGGGTTCCTAGTTGCAATCAATTATTTTCTCAACCCTCAGCTAACCCATAACCGCCTAGATACGAACGTACGCTTTCAGCGCACAACAGCGAAAAACTAAGTCCCAGCGCGAGCTTTGTGTGGGGTCCCCGGGGACCCCGAGCAAATGGGTAGTCACAGCCCAGTGGTCAGCGTCGTCCTAATGTCCTAATCTAAGTGACGATATATTTTAAGCGATTACTTTTGTATTCTTATCGTGATCAATTTGTTTTAGTGACGCTAAATAGTTTTGATCCCCATGATGCTTTGCACTTCTTGTTTCTTGACGACAGCGTTCTCTGGCAGTAAATCGCTGAAAGCAGGTACTAGTTTCGTCCAAATGTTTACTGTTGTCAGAGAAAGAGTGGCACTACCTATTATTCTTCTTCCCTGGTGGTTGGTAAGCGACAACATTCATCTTTTTTAGGCTGTGTTTTCTTTGCGTGGGAAACTGATGGTTTACATGTATCTTCCAGTGGTGATGAATTAAGGTTTGTTTATCCGTGAATTTTCATGAATCCCGTTGACGGTTGGTTTCGTTGCTGCTGCTTGCTACAACTCGATTAAGTTGTTTGAATATCTCTCTTCCTGCTGGAAAGTATGTGATGGTGGCGCTTCCGGCCATGGTAAGTTTGTTGGTATGAGATTCATTCCAGTTTTGTAGGATCCATCTGTAAGGTTAATTGTGTGTTTCATGTGCTTCATTATTGTTGCTGTCTCTAAAATCAGGCGTTGGTGGAAATTTGGCATAAATCATCCACGAATCAAATTTATATCGACGCTTCCTTTTAGAGACAGTAATAAGCACAAGACATGTACAATCAATCAACCTTACAGATTGATCCTACAAAACCATTACGAATCTCTTACCATGGCCAGAGTGCAGCACTGTCGCACACTCGCGGGCAAAAAGAGAGACTTGTAAACAATCAGCTCAATGTGTTGTACAGCAAGCAGTAGCAAAACCAGCAATCTGAAGACAAGAATTGAGTGAAAATTCATGGGTAAACAAAACTGTCGATCATTTTAACCGTATGAAAAATGTCTTTAATTAGTGTAAAACTCTGTTCACATGATGTCATTTTGCTGTTTGCTCACTTGTACAAATTTGAGAGTCCTGCTCCGACTATTGATTTCCGTGCTGCCAGTTTGGAGTATTAATGGGATGCATGCTCCATTTTCTTCCCAGCCCTTTGGAAAGTCATAGGTGATCCAGTTGAATAACAAAATGAAATGCAGATGGTTGAAACTTCATCAGGGGAATTGGCTTGGTGCAAGGAGATGTGTTCTATGGCCTAAGATGATATTCTTTGGCAGAATTACAAAAAGGAAAGTGGTCACACGTTTTCTAGCGGGGCATAAAATTGCCTGCCCCCACAAAAAAATATTTATTTGCACCACTGCGTGGTATCTTTTTACCGAAGGAGGTATGCCAACCATCAAATTTCTAAACAAGTCTCTCCACACAGGGTTTTGCATTAACGAAGCAGTTTCCCTGCAGGCCTGAAGTGGAACTGTCAGACAGTAGAGGAGGAAACATGATATTGGCTGTAAACACACTCCACCCAAGATGACTGCCCTCACAAGACAGGAAGGGCAGCCATTTTGTAAGATGAAACGAAATTGACTCCAATTTGGAAGATGGCTGTTCTGGAACTGAAAGTGTTGCCATTTTTCCAAGATGGCTACACTTCCTCTTACTATCAGACTCTTCCCATCGATCTGGATGATCCCCTTAACCTCCCCTATTTCCGGTTTGTTGTTTGCCTTAGCAACTCGGCTACTTGTTCCTTGCCATTTAGTTGGCCTTAATTTATCCAGTGGACATTGTTTGTGATTTTATTTCTGTAAATTGTAATATTGTAAGGTATAAACAAAACAATTTCTTATGTCATAAAGCCAGGTTCAATCCTGGAACTCCAGAATAGTAATCCACTGCTAACCAATATACAGTACTGAGATTCTTAGTTGATGGAAGAAGGTGAAGTCGGCCTAATACTTGTTTTATGTAGCACAACAGTCTTCTATACCTCTTATTGGCTGAATCATTGAACCAATAAAAAAAATGAATAGAATCTTTTTTGTAGATAATTGCATGCTCTGCCATTTTTATCGGAACGTATTGCTTGCCTGAGCAACCATTACTAAGATATATTTAAAAAACAGATTTCGGATGTCATTTCTCCAAGATGGCTGTTCTTTGTTTCATATCCCCACTTCTATGGGCCCAATTTAGTTATTCTACATCAAATTGTAGATAAACGCTTCGTACTTTAAGTCTGATAATTTATGGAGATATCCAGCATTTTATTAACAAATATAGGGAAAACGATTAAAAAATGGGCACAGTTAATAAGGTTTTAGAAAATTCTAATAATACTATCTTCTTAAATGCAACAAAATATTGGACAAAAAAGGTGGCAGATTAAATTACCTTTCATTTGAAATACAGAGAACCAATATCGGGTTCAAAACTGGAACATAGCAATGCAACGAGCAGCCATTATCAGAAACTGTTTCACTTCTAGGGATGCCCCAACTTTACTGTGGGCCTTTAGAGTATATGTCCGTCCACTTGTAAAATATGCCAGCCCCGTTTGGTCCCCTGTTCCTTCGAGGAGACAGTCTTAGGTTAGAATGAGTGCAGAGAGTGTTTACTAAACTTCTCCCCGAGTACCAAAATATACCGTATGCAGCCAGACTGAAAAAGCTGAAAATTGACTCATTGGAACTTTGCCGGGTAAAGGCCGACCTGTCATTCACTTAATTGTTGCATGGTCTCCTAGATTATGATCAATCTTTCTTCTTTGATGTTAATAAAGAAGGACGGACCAGGGGTCACTCCCTGAAATTGGTGAAAAAAACACCTTCAGATTAAACTGCAGAAAATACGTCTTTGTAAATAGGGTCATTAATGCTTGGAATGCTTTACCTGATGATGATGTCACGGCACCCTCAATCGTTTTAAATTCAGACTAAATAAGTGTAACCTACTACCATACACATCAGCCTATTCCTAATGTTATTTTTGCTATAATGTTGTGCAGGTGTTTATATCAAGTTGTGTGTGTTTCTTGTCACTTAATGTTGGTAAGATAGAAGTGGTTTCTAATACAAGCCCTAATCTTACCATTTTGCTAGCTTGCTCTGCAAATAAACTTTTATTATTATACAGCCAAAAATACTGCTATTGGCTTCCTCTAATGATTCAGTCCATAAACAATATGAAAGCTTTAGTTTATTGATCGAGTGGTGGGAATGACGGCGTTTCAATTAGCAGGCGCTAAGCGGCCATTGGTCTAGTGAGCTGGCTTGCAGCTCGTTTCACGATCAATGACCACTTTTGCAGCAATGAGAGAAGGTGTTAGGACGGTTGCTGGTGACGAAATGATCATGTCATAAAGTACAAAGGTTTCCACCACGTCAGCGTGACCGAAAATAGTTTTACAAACAAAACCCCTTCGTCTTGTATCAGACAGGAAGCATTTAGTGATAACGTCATGAAGTTTGACCACTGATCCTGCTAAAATTAATGGCAAAAGGTACATAAAAAAAATTTTACCGTCATTACTTGCGGAAACAAACATATGGTATGGTATAAAAATACTTTGGATAAATGTTTCGAAAGCCTTTGCCCATCAGACAACCCCCCAATTGAACATGCATTGTCGTTTATGTGCAGACGTTTTCACAGTTAAGCAGATTCAAACCTTAGAAAAGATTAGATTCCTGAAACTTATAAGGACTTCTGTGGATTTGTATTTTATATATAAAAAAAGATCGTTTTATTTTTAACAAATACTTGCTTTATGTGTAAGAATCCCTATACGTAAAATATCACAGAAAAATCTACTATATGAAATACAATGTATGAGTTATTACAGTGTAAGAACTTTCATCTCCACAGGATAAGACACACAGTTGGGTTTTCTAATGTCTTTGCTGCACAGCTTCACAAGCTCAAATCTTCGTGCACCTGTGTTCGTTAGCTTCACACAACAACTACTAATCCAACTAACTTGTGGGCTTGCCTCAATACTTAGGCTGCTGCTACTGATGCGCTCAAGGCATGCGGTGGCTACGTGTACTCTCAGTTTCCCTCTCCTCCGCAAGGTACGTGCCGGTTCGGTTCGGTACGGGGTGGTGGCGTACAGGCACCAGAGTTCGATTTAGTCCTAGAATAGGTGACTAGTTGCTCCCAAGGAATTCCTTGGTGCGGCTTAGTCCAAAAGAAGCAGACATAGGTGTTATGCGCCCGAGGAAGACCTCGTTGTGACTTATTCCCCATCACGTTGCACTGTTGTTGTGTGGCCAGGTGAGGCCCTGGCTTGGCCTTGTCCTTGTGTTTTTGTGTGCCAGAGCCTTTGCATAAGGTATCTCATGGTATCCCACGACTTGTCCAAAATCGCGGTAGCTCCCATGACTGACGATGGCTTTTCGTAACTACCAGCTTCTGCTCAGCATCACCTTTGTTGCACGCAGATCATTCTCCAGCGACGCATGGCACAGCTTCCTCATTGTTGGTTGAGCAGCTCAGTGGGAAGCATGCAAATAGAAGAGGGTGTATCAAATTGTTTGACCGTGGTAGCGGCTTTCTTTCCATCCTCTACTCGTTCGCTAAGCACTATTTCCATTAGCCAACCTTCC
>JAHWFP010099109.1:6302-17488 GCA_023313725.1 Lithobius niger | reverse complement strand
TTTAAATTCCCTGAATTTTCCCTGTGTTTCAAATGTGGTTTAAATTCACTGAGTTTTCCCTGTGTTTCAAATGTGGTTTAAATTCCCCGAATTTTCCCTGTGTTTCAAATGTGGTTTAAATTCTCTGAGTTTCCCAGGTTTTCCAGGTTCTTTAGATTGGTGGGAACCGTGTATGGGCTAGCCACGTCTCCACTTGTTATGTCACCTTTTCAGTGGCAAAAGTCAGAAAGCATTAGGAAAACCAGATTAAAGAGGCTGTTGTCTGTCTACCCCATTCTTAATTATTATCGTTTATCAATAATATACTTGCCATCAGAGTTTCTGAAAGCAAATGCTGCGGAAAATATAATGTAGTTATGCTAATAGATCGCTGAATAAAAATTGTAAGATCATACTTGTCTAAAAAAAAACTATAAATTGTGGAAATAGCCTGTCATAGTTGTCAAAGTGGTCAAGTATTCACAGAGGTTCCTGTTCATATGGACGGACATCATGTTAGCGCTTTAGTTGTAGCTATCCACCTTAAATGCATAAAACATTATCATGATACTCCACGTGAAGTACCCGTACAAGGCTTCATTCATCTACTGCTAGTCAATGCGTTGCCAAACATACACTTTTAAATGTGATGATTAGATTTGCTTTTATAATATCGGGGATATTTTCGGAGCATCCCGCGCAATTTTAGACTTGGTAAGCTTAGACATGGAAATACATTGAAACAGTAAAAGTGACTTCCTATCTTCACTTCAGTTTTGAAGTGACTTCCCATGCACACTCTTTGCGTAAGCATACGCCGGGGTCACTGCACTACAAACTTGGCAGAATAACATTCAACATAACAACTGTTTGACCTTCATGTCACCCATGTCTCACTAAACGTAGCTTGACCTTGCAGAAGTCCAAGAGTAGAAGTATTTATGACTCATCTTTGTAAGGTCAGGCTAAGTTCAGCGAGACATGGGCGGCATGAACGCCAAGTGGTTGTAGTGTTGAATATTAGATTAGGAGCATTCATGACTGGTTTCTTGGACTTATGCAAGGTAAGACTATTGTTTAGCAAAACATGGCACAAGGACAAATGCTGTCTCCTACTTCAGGCTACCCTTAGTCCGAACTGGTAACAAGATCTCTTTTAATAACAACGGAGGAAGGTGACAAAGCCAAGCCGATTTTTGCTCCCTATATCGCGGAGATTGCTGTGTTGTTGCTTGTCCCCTGCAGATTGTACATAGACATTGGGAAAAAAAGCCCAGCTCATAAAAGAAAATGGGGAAAAAACAGACTGTACTAAAAATTGTGAGGGTCTTTCGTACTCTCGTCTGCTGCCTTGTCGCACTTTCACCTCCTGCTACGTTTCACCACTCTTACAAGGGTATATAAGGGACTAACAACCTTTGAGGCTCAGTTCATCCTTAGAGGCCGCCCATATGTTGCGTCACCCTCTGGGGGTGGGTGGGTGGTTGACTTATTGTCACCCAGGAGTGGGAATTTCGAAATGCGACAACACATCTTGCATCACATATTCGCATTCACATCAGCTTAATGTTTTGGCGTATTATAAAGATGTTGATTTTCCATTTTTACGTACTGCGGAGCATTTAGTGAATCAATAACTCAACAGTTGTTGGACGTCAGACTTCTCCACTGCGCGTAATCTTCCATGCAGTGCTCCACTTACAGCAGCATTCTATCTGGTTGTTGGTGGGCCTGAATTCGCAAGTGTAGTGGCCAATGCGATGGCAGTGATGCTCTATGTACTCCCGTTGCATGTTTTCACCAACTAATCTTTATAATCTGCCATGGCAAAACGACGTACCAATTTTCACTCAATTATTAACGAGGCCTGTGGCTTGTTTGTTTCTTTAAAAGAAGTGGGGGTTGTGCATTCCTTCGCTTGATGTAAACAAGTGCTAGATAGTACTAAATAGCGCTAGATGGTGCTTTATTCTGCAAACTTTCATTCGGTGATAACCTGCCTTTAAGTCATTTATTATCGATCCAAGTTATGTGGATGGGAACAAGAACCAAGACTTGAATACCGTAACTTGTTGCTAGCCACACGTTTTTAAACTAAGTTCAATCGATCATCAAAATGTTTTCAGATGCATGCTATTTTTTTGTGGAATATTGACGTAAAATGTGCTTCGCTCAATGGTGTGTTTCGCTAAGGAACGTTGCAAGCGTACATACAGTGTTTTTACCTGATGCCATTGCAGTGAACTGGTCCGGTGCAGTACAGGCATACACACCACTTTGGTATTGGAAAGCAGGACGATTGGGACCGATGGTCATGTAGCCAGGCCCCATCAAACTCTACCTATAGTGTACTTGCCTACCTAGGCCGGCATATATTTTTTCGTAAACAGTTCAGATAGGTGGGCCGGATCTCGCTACGAAACTTCGTTACTTAGCACCCATTAGTGGTGATTATGAGTGTGTAAATTGACTTTACTGCTTATTTGTAGTAGTTAGGTTAGGTTGGGTTAGGTGACTTAAGTCGGATTAAACGGTTTTTTTTCTGTACGCAGCTGGGCGGCATATGGAGAGCTAGTATGTAGCGAGTTTTGTTGAACCGTTTACGAAAAAAATTATGCAGGCCGGATGATTCACCAGGTTCTCTGCCATTTCGTATAAGTAAACACAGGAATCGAAAATGGAGAATTTGTTTAATCAAATGATTACATCATATAAATCTGCATACCCAAAGAAAGGTGAAAAGCTGTGCAGTTTAGAGGTTTCTGTAGTATGGTAAAGTTTAGCGACCTGTATAGGAAAACAATGTTTTAACTGGTGTTTGGTTACATTTCGTTTATCGTTTTGCATCAACAATCGTGCAAATTCGTTGTTTTATTTTCGCAATTATTTTTCCCCCGATCGGAATTTTAGTTTTCTGCAGTTTTTTCTATGTTGTTATTATCGGTTAGGTTTGATGTCTTAGTTCAAATTTCACCAGGCAACTTGCAAGTTTCACCACGGAATGATTATTGTGGTTCTGTCGTGGTGGTGTTGTTGACATTGTCAGTTAGGTTATAGTTCCCTTGTGTCGGATTTCACTAGACAGCAAACTTGCTAAGGGTTGCTGCAAAACTTTTTTTGTCGTTCGAATGCCAAGTTAACAGGGCCCCCACAACAGGAGGTGGGGGGGGGGGGTCAGGTGGACCCACTGTACCCGGGCCCGGTCACTCAAGGGGCCCGCATAGCCTGGAAATTCTTTTCGCAATTGTGAGTTTTGATGACTATGAGTAACGTACTCGATTTGTGCCTATTGTGAACATTTTTTTATACTCCCAACTAACAACAACTCCAATCTAACGGCAACGAGCACGGAGCAGAAGCAATGTAGTGCAAGCCTGTCAGCTTTTTAGGCAGGGTAGCCTTCAAACGTAAGCAGCCTGGATTAATGAATGACCTGATACCCGTTAAGCACATTGTGGCCGACGAATATTATAACATAGTGTAATCGTTTTACGATTTCAGTCGGGGGAGGAGGGCCCGCTGTTGTAGTTAGTCCCAGGCCCTAACTTTGATGTGGAGGCCCTGCAAGTTAATCTCACCGAATATTAGTTCGAAGTTTAAATGAAAAACGTGAAATTTCCTTACTGCGGATTTCAAGAGTTCCATTTTACATTTTAAGTCTTAGTTGGTGGGATCAACTTAGCGTTTGCCATCACAACGTCACATGGTAAAAAAAAATATTTTAAATTTTGTTGAGTAACCTTAACAAGATTTGTTTTTGGGCAGATATCACATTTTTTTTAAAGTTTTCGGTTCGTTACTGCCAGGTTACTTTTTAAGCAATTACGAAACGAAAAATTAAATTGGCTGGATGAATACAGCAGACACCGTTTATAAGGAATTCGGTTTTAAGGAATTTTTCCTTTTAAAAATACAAGATTGCAAACAAACATTCTAACAGATTTAGTGCTATTCTCTTCCAGATATAAAGAATTTTCGGCCATTAGGAACCTTTTTCACTGTCCCTTGTGGCTCTTTGTAAGCGGTATCGACTGTATTAAAAAGTAATATAGTGCAAGCAGGTGTGGATCAGTAAGGTTATTTTTTTTCCCTATTTTAGTGGGGCAAAATCACTACCAAACGAGTTTTCGGCCTTTTCTTTGGCATTACTGTTCTTCCGTAGATGCCTAAAAACAGCCAAACTGCCTTAGCCGTAAAGGCACAAGTGTCTAGTGGTCGCCATTCTTTTAGGTGCGTTTTTCTGGAGCGAAATAGGGCGATCGTTGATGTTATTGTGGAATCTTGGCGAGCGACACAATAGCGTGCACCTTAATAGTAGAAGTTCTTGAATTTTACTCGAACATGTAGTTACCTCGCTTTGGCACTTGTGTTGCCTTCCCAAGATTCATTAAGTTTTTATTCTGAGATATCAACCGAATGAAAAACACGATTAAGTATTAATAAACGTTAACTCGACTAAATAACCTATTGCTGACAGCCTACCAATTACACTTCGTGGGGATAGAATAAATATGCCTAGTCTCGAATGGTTTAGAATGTTCTTTTAGTGTTTTTCTTTGTTGTTGTTCCACCTTAAGAAAAAACATTATGAAATATTTTGTGCTTGTTGCCAAGACCTTTAGCATATACAATTATAATACATGAAGGTTATCGTAATAATTCTGTAACAGGGTTCGTACAGTCTTCATTTCCTTGAAAAGCAAATTTGTAAAACGTTAAAAATGTGAATATTACAGCTTTTTTACGTTGTTTTCGTCCCTTTTTTTCCTTTCGTCATTTTCATTTTGCATTCATCCATTGTTGTAGTCTGTACAAGTACAACAATGGACGAAAGCAAAAAAAAAAAGGACGAAACCAACGTAAAAACGCCGTAATTGTCAAGAGCTTCGAAATGGCCTCGAATTGTGTTAAAGGTACACTTCGCCTGCCGTATAGCAGCGACGCACAGTCGCCACCCGCACCATTTACCATCGCACCGTTTCGCGAGACTCTGCTTATTAATACAAGGCCAACTAAGATAGTAGCTGCGTTCTTTGCAGCGAGGAACGCATGCAGCTACTATTTCAATTTGCCTTTGGCGTAGTAAGCGAAACGGCATGAATGCAAAAATAATTGTGTCGTCGCAAACCGGAATGATTTTCGTATTTTAACATCGCACTTTATAATTTTCTAGGCGAGTATCTGACCAATTTTTCTTCGGTTAAGTGGTTCACGGGAGCGCGTGCATGAGTTTTTTCTTACCGCACGAAACGTTTTTTTTGTGACATTGTCTAAAAAAAAGTACCAATCACGCATCAGCAGTTTCACCAAACATTACCTGGAGCCGATGACCACCACATGTGCGCTTTGCTCCATTCACATGATCGCCTAGAAAACGAATCTATGGATCGTTCAGAGGCATGTCAAAACTAAAAACTTGGATAAAAAGAATGACTTTTATCTTATGTATCATTTTTGCACGCTGATCCTGGCATTAAAATCTAGATATTGTACTCCACAACAAAATGTAAACTACTGGTTTCGTTTCCTTTGGTAAAAAAAAAAAAAAAGCCATTGCCTTCATCTGAAAAATCACGAATGAAACTTAAAAAAAAAACACCGCCCGCTCCTATTAATTTTTTTTAGTACCACTCCCGCGAACCAATTGTACCACACGCCATGGCTGTTTGCTGTGACGTGCATATCACTTGACTGGGCTAGTCCAATCAGACGGCCAAACCGCCGTTGTTCTCGTTCGTCATTGGCTAACTCATGGTGACGTCACGGAAAACAGCCATTGCGCATGGTTTAATTAATTTTCATCGGCCTTATGTACCAAGGGTTAGCTCTCTACTACAAATGGAATTTATTGATAATTTAATGGGCGAAAAGCTTTGAAATTAGTTGTAAGTTTGTATTGAAAGTGGTTTCGTCTGTTGTGTACGAAGTCTGCTCAAAAAAACAAACAAACAAACAAACCTGAAGTATCACAACGTTGATGTTAAATCTGTAATTTTCAATGCACATTGAACTGGGATGTTATTATAGTTTGGGTTAAGTTAGTTGCATTTGCTCGAATTTCACCGAGCAATTGGTTGCATCCAGTGAACCTGTGGCGTATTGTTTTTATTAACACTGGCCAGTGTTAGTAAGGGTCGACCTAGGATCTCTGTGTTAAACTTTCAACTTTGAGAGCTTATAACTCCGTCAAAAGTAAACATTTTTAAACCAAATTTGGAATCTAGCCTTTACTAGTCAAGGCCTGTCTACAGTCCAAAAATTGTGAAATTCGGGCAAGCCAAACCCGAGATACAGAGAGGGGCCAAATAGACAACTTCTTGTTCTTGGTCTTGTTCTTGTTCTGGGGATGTACCTTTCGTCTGTCCTCTCTACAGGTCAAACCATTTGTCCTATGAAGCCGGTTCTTAGCTCATTTTACAGGTAATGCTCTGTAGATGTGCCCTTTCCATAAGGCATTTTCTAATTGGTCAAGTGGTTCAGGGGTTATGGAGCTCTAAAAGACCAGATTGATTGTTTTAAACATTGTTATTATGCAACAATGCTAATTAGCAAACGCCAGCTGCAAGACTGAAGATAAAGGATTTGTTTCTATTGTTAACACTGGCGATAGCCAGTGTTAGTAAGAGTCAGCCTTGGGTCTCTGTGTTAAACTATCAGTTTTACAGTTTAGCTGCAATTCTAAAAGTTAACACGAATTAATAAACAAAAACGGAACGTTAAATGTTTAGAGTAAGGGTCTAAAAGTCAAAACCTAGAAGGAACACGGACAAGCTTTGACAGTCAGGGTCTAGGTGTAAAATTTTGTAAGAAGCTGGTAAGCATTAGACCCTTACTACCCGGTGGTCAGAAATAAAAACATTTTCTCGAAAAACTGGAAATCCTCCCACGTGATGATCCAGTGGTACTATGGTATAGGTTTACTGCTTTACTGTATGTTGAAAATTATTTTTCGATTTAGTAACATTGTAGGGTATTCGCAGCAGAGAGCATTACTGGTTATCCTCTGCCGTAAATCTACGAAATATAACAAAAAAATTCTAAAGCATCAAAAGACACAAAATGCCAAACTTCACAAGAAAATTATGTTCTTAAAGTTCCATAACAATATTCTAAGAACAAAGAAAATCTGCTACAATCTTTCATACACACTTTCTGTCCGAATAGAGTAGAACTATAAGCTAACCACCGAGTAGTAAGGGTCTAATGCTTACCAGCCTCTTACAAAATTTTACACCTAGACCCTGACTGTCAAAGCTTGTCCGTGTTCCTTCTAGGTTTTGACTTTTAGACCCTTACTCTAAACATTTAACGTTCCGTTTTTGTTTATTAATTGGTATAAGGTTAGGTAAGATGCTCTTTCTGTTCATCACTACTGTCTCGTAGGCCGACATAAGTATTAGTAGGGGCCATTAGTTGCGTTGGAAATAAGTAACCTTGTCAAGTATAACCTAATTTTATGTGAATTTTTTTAACTTCTTTTTGATAATTGGCGGAACAAGCGAAGCTAGCATAGCGTTGCCGAAAATGGGACACCAAATTCCAAAATGTTGGGTGGTTTGTTGGTTGGTTACACTTTTGTAGTCTGGGTGTGCCCAAATTAAACGTCGGATTGGAATGAAATTTGGCACATCGCTTGAAATCCTTGAAATCGCTTGAAAGTATTGCTGAGCTAGAATTTGCCGTAAATCGACCGATTATTACGGAAGAAATTACAAATTTTCGAATTTATATGTAACACTCACCATTGTAAATTTGGCATGCTGAATAGTTAATCGTACAGCTGTTGCACAACAAAATCATACACTTCGAGGTAAAAGTATGAAATTTGGTACACAAGGCTTTCTTAGCAGTACAATTCAAACAAGCCATGGAACCCCATGAAACACCCCCAAGGGACCCCAGTGCTCCCAGCCCCCTTCCTGTTTTTACAAGTGCCCCCTATCTGAGGCATACTCACTATTTATAAGTATTCACTTCTGTGTGGAGGAAACTGGAAGCGAAACCTCAGCTGTAATCGAGCTAGGATGCAAGTAATAATCTCCTGACTAGGAGTTTTTTAAGTTTAAGCAATTGTGGATTTCATCGTCAATGATGTTAGTCAATCAAAGCGCATCTATGTTACACAAGCGTATACACATAATCACTTGCTTTTGTATTTGTTATAACACTTAATAAAATAAATGAATTAAATGAAGCGTCGAGTGATCGGGTTTTCACTACACAGGATGGCATGCTTCTCTACGTCACGGTACAGACGTCGCGTTTATTATTTTTTTTCAAGATGAATGATTCAACATACGTCAGCATAACGCTTAACACTTTCGTTAAATATTTAGGGGAAGGTGGAAGGGGGAGGGGGACCTCAAACCATTACTTCCGTTTGGGGCAAATGGGTCGAGTATTTTGTACACTGGGGGCGTTTCTTGGCATCATTTTTAATATTCGCCAGCAATTTGTGTCCTATTATTTATTATTTAGGTGTTACATGCGTAGCTATGGCAACTCCATAAAACCACAAATTGCGTAGATTACGGAACCTTTTATTAATAATCAACACAGATAAAAGTCAACAAACCTATTCAGTGCATGTTGTAGAAGATACATAGTCACGTCCTAGTTGGTCACTAGAAAATGACTAACTTGTTCACACATTAATTTCTGTTCGAAGTAATTGAGAATAATTTAGATAAAATCATAGCTTGATTTTATTTGGTTCGACTTCATCCTGCTCGGGTCATCAGCCCGAAGTTTCAGAGAGTTTGAAAATTTATGGAATGTAGTTCAAAGCGATTATTTCTAACTTCAACATGAAAATACAGAATTATTTACTAAATAGCGTGACAGTCCTCGCTGGAAGATAAACAAAGAAAAGAACCAGCTTAGTTTTTTTTCAGTTGGAATGTACGGAAAAAGCTAATGTCAACACAATGCTGTTAGCTATCAGGAGGATGCGAAATCGAATTCTGCAACATGCCTGTGTATATACGGGACTTAAAGACCTCTCTGCGTATGTTGTTATGGGGACCAAGCGATTAAAGTAGTATTCAACAGAAAGAAATAGGTAGCTCCGAAGTTCGAGTTTTTTTTTTCTCGACCCTACGTGTATGCTTAAGATCGTCGTTAAAATATGTTTTATTAGAAATGCTATAACCTATTTACAATTTGTCAGTAGCACAAGGATTTCACTACTGCTTCTTAAATATAGATAATCCATGGCAGCGTGGTGCAGAGGCGGCCCTACGCTGATTCTGTATTTTTTAATGCTATTAAAAAAAATTACATTAATCCCCAAAATTGAGTGATTGAGTGCGTTTGTGAATGGTGAGAAGGTCATCGGTGGAATGTTGATTTCAAAGTGAGTTAAATTCTGAATGTTGATTTGAAAGAGACGTAAATCATCTGAATGTTGATTTGAAAGTGACAAAAACAGGTGGTCCATAGATAAAGGACTAAGCCAACATGATCGTGTTGTCGCTTGTTTAACTAACCTGGCCAGTCCCGCTAATATAAGACAACAATGCGATGTAAAATATTACTTAAAACTGTTTTATATAATTTCATGTAAACGAATTTTCGTTTTGGCATAATGATTTCTCTCCACGTCCATTACATGTTGCCTGATATACAATTTGAAGAAATAGGGTCGTTGGTCGTATTACAGTGTGTTAGTTATTCGGAAATTAGAGTATGCTGTTGTTTAACTGGTCCAGTAAAATTCTTTTGACATGTACTGAAGTGTACTAGGAGCAATTTACTTAGGGTAAAAAATAGCGGCGCTGCTTTTTAGACAAGTAAAGGGGACATTTCATCCCACACTTTTCTACAGAACTCTGTCCCTTACTGCAAAAAACAAAAAACCCAGTTCTTCATTCTGCACCATTGCGAGATGTATGTACATACTTATACCATAAGCAATCAATGTATCAAAACCGCCGCAGGGGTAGGTGGTTTCATGAAGAGGGCTTTGTACGATTTTAAAGACAGTAACGAATTTAATAAAACCACATTGGAAGGTCGTTCGTCGGATCATCAAAAAGAATGTTTCAGTATTCAATCACTAGCTTCCAAAATGAAACAACTCAATGCAGACAACAGTCAGTATCACGTTGTAGGTTAAATAGTCACCTTGATTCAATTACTGTATATATTTAAAAGGTTTCCTCTTGGCTATTTTTTGCATTGTGTCTATTATCATAAATTGTCTATCTAATGCCCATGGGCTGTTAAGAATAATTCTATATAAAAAAAAGGGATGGACCGTAACAAAGTTTAAATTCATTTTTCGAATCTTAATTTCTGCCCAGGGAGGGTGTTTAAGCCTAACTCTATCGCGAAAAATTCGGCAGTTATGCGATCATTCAGGTACGCTATCTGGGTTCGGTCTAGTATTAAGGCAATGCCTTTATTCTCATTTGTTCAGGAAGGGCTTTTAGTTAATTTTGGTGAAGAAAACTACGATCTAAGGGGACAATTAATAGTCCTTGGGCCACAGAGCCCTATCGTTTCAGTTTGTAGAGAAAATTGTGTACCACCAGATCTTTGGCCTAATTTGTAAAGCTATGTTGGCTGACTACAAAAATCTAATTAACTGGAAATAGAAGTTGTTTGTGCACGAATAGCGATAGAAATACAGTGGAACTCTTTTACGAATTGCGCATGAGCTCAACGCGTGTGAACCTAGGCCTATTAGCCAATCAGCGATCGCGAAGAGCACAAGCAAGTGCGAATCACTCAAGGTCAGGCAAGATAGCTGCGCCAACAGATGGCTGCGCTCATGCCGAGACTCTATGCCGCTTTTGTTTTTGACGTTTCGTTCAATTTTTCCTCCGTGTTATTGTTTAAGCATGACGTCAGAGAGCACACTGTTGGAGTAGTGTGCCTTGTATATTGTGATTGTTAAAGGGAATATGGGCAAGAAAAAAACAGCCCTAAAATAAATAAAAATAAATGAAACGTGCCTAACAGGGCTGCGAGGAATACCTAGTAAATTTTCACGAATCCATGTGTAGACACATTTCCTTAATTAATTATTTATTCTTGTAATTTGTTGGCTACGATTGTGTACAAATTGCAGCAATGTAGCCTAACGATTTGCCCTGTCCAATTAAAGTAAACGTTAAAAACGGTCCCTAGGTAATAAACTCCATTGGCCTTGAAGTTATGCGATTTGTTCCCAGTGGCAAACCCTTATTGTTTTTTTTTTTTTT
>JAHWFP010099108.1:14659-39733 GCA_023313725.1 Lithobius niger | reverse complement strand
GAATTATTTCTGAGGCTACGGATAGAGATATTTTACAAAATGATTTGGAGCGTATCACAGACTGGTGCATCAAGTGGAAAATGAATCTGAATGCTAGCAAGACCAAAGTTTTATCAGTTTCTAGAAATAAAAATGTGGTTATTCCAAAGTACACTATGGGTGGAGATGCTCTTCAGGTAGTGGATAAACTGTCTATTCTGGGAGTACAAATTACTAACAAGCTGAAATGGAATGACCATATTTTGAGTCTTTGTGCCGACGCAAATGCCAAAGTCCGGTTCATAAACCGTGTACTTCGTGGCACTCCACCACGCACCAGAGAATTAGTTTTTAATGCTTTGGTTAGATCTAAACTTGACTACTGCTGTGCAGTCTGGGACCCAGGTACTCAATTTTTAATTGATGCTCTTGAAGGCGTGCAGCGTCGTGCTACCCGAATGGTGTTTAATAAATTCACTTATGATGCCTGCGTGTCCGGCATGATGAACAATTTAGGATGGCAGCCTTTGTGTGTTCGCAAAAGGGACCGGCGACTTGGACTGTTACATAAGATTTTCCACAGGGACACAATTTTGAATCCTGTCGACTACCTTGTGTCCCCTGACTACATTGGGAGGCATGATCACGTTAAGAAAATCAGAAGATTTCAGTGCAGAACAAATGTTTTGGCCAGTTCTTTTTTTCCAAAAACTATCTGTGACTGGAATGATTTAACAAGTGACACTGTGCAAAATCAAACCTTTATTGCATTCAACAAGAGTTTGGTTGCTCAACATACTGCAATACAGTGCAGCCACTCTGGTACATAGTTGTATTGGAGTTGTTTGTTTTTATTTTAGATGTCGTTCTAATGCCTTATGGTGCTACGACTATTTTAAATAAATAAAATAAATAAACCAGTGACACAAACGTTCTGTTCCCAATCACGGTAAACCATCCTAGCAGCTCTTCTCTGTAGCCCTTCTAAAGTTGCAGCCTCGGACCCCGTTGGATGCGAAACGGCAGAAGCGTAGCTTAGGTAGGGTCTAGCAAGCATATCAAAAAGAGTTCCTCACATCAACAGTCGAGTTCCACATCACACGACTAATAAACCCAGTTTCCTGGGCCACTTTCATTAAATCATAGTCTGTCTCCCCAACTAGGCTAAGTCGGCAGACAGAGAATCCCAAGATACTTAGTTTCGTCAACCTGCCTGATCTGTACACTTCCAACCTTTTAAACAACATCACAAAGGCACAAGCGCATGAAAACTGTTTTGTTGGTATGCATGGACTGGCCCCATTTATCGCACCACTGTTCCATAACAACAATGTTCTCTTACAAAATTTGATTGTCAACAAAGGATGAGATGCGCCTGGCCACTCCACAGTTTTCGGCAAACATCGCGCTGTCCGACCTAAACTGGTTGGGGAGGTCATTCACATAAAGAATAAACAACAAGGGCCTAATCACAGATGCCTGCGGTACCCCCGAGGTAACGGGACCTCCGCAGACTTCGCACCTTCCAGCAGCACAAACTGTGAACAGCCAGTAAGGAAAGCCGCAATCCACGCCAACACTTCCTGGCTAAACCCAAACGACTGCAGTTTCGAAAGTAGAAAACTGTGAGGCACCTTGTCAAAAGCCTTCGAGAGATCAAAAAACAACATCAGTAAGGCCCCCTTCATCCATGGTTTTAGAAAGTCTGTGAATAACAACAACTCGCAGGATCCTCCCTTCCTGAAGCCAAATTGCTTAGTACTGAGCAGTTCATTTTTCGTTAAATAGTCCGCCATAGCCTTAGCAATAATGTGTTCTAAAATTTTTCAGGGGATGCTAGTAAGAGAAAGAGGCCTATAATTCTTAACCTCATTCTTCTTACCAAATTTATGTATTGGTGTAACTGCAGCGCGCCTCCAGTCATTAGGAATTTGCCCAAAATGAATAGATTGTACAAAGATAGTACACAAATACCGTGAGACTAATGTTGGGGCAAGTTTTAACATTCTAACAGTAACATGATCAGGTCCGCACGCTTTCGAATTGGGTTGCTTCAGAATATAACTCTCAATGCCCTCTGGCGTAATATGAATATTAAGCATAAGACAAAGCCGGGTAGGGACACTTCCATGGCCAACAATATTAACCTCCTGCAAGGATTAAACACAAATTGGAAAAAGATGTTGAAAGCATTTGCTTGTCCACAGGCTCGGATGTACAGTAGCCCTTACCATCAAGAGGAGGAACACATGACCTACCTTTGCGAAGAGATTTATTGTATCACCAGAAGGACTTTGGGTCTGTCTTCAATTTTCTACCAAGGTTAACATGGAAACTCTTCCTGGCCTCTTCCAACACTTGTTTATTCTCTTTGCGGACAGCCAGCAAGTAACTGTCACCCTTGTGGAACCTCCGAGCTCTTTTTAGACGCCTCAGTGATGACTAACTTTCCTGGTTACCCAAGATTTATCCTTACTGGGTGTAAAATGATTCTTAGGTACAAACTTTTCAACTGTACTAAGTAAATCATGTTTGAAGCACATCCAGGGGCGTAGCGACAGGGGGGGCGAGGGGGGGCGCACCGTCCCCCCACTCATTCTCCCAGTCGGCAAATTCGTGAAAAGAATTAAACTGTCGTCGTATGTGCACTTTTTATTATTTGTTCACGCGATGAAATTAGAGTCGGCATTTCAACTTTGTTCATTTACTCTTCTCCCCATTCGAGAAATGCGTCCAAAGAAATTAAACTGTCTTGGCAATACATGTTATTATTTATTAGACAGGACGCAAAAAACGACTCGGCATTCCACCTTTGCTTATTGACTCTTTCCCAGTCGGCAAATTCTTAAGTTGAGTAAATGTTTTGGAGCAGAAAACAACATTTCGTAAGGGGAAAAAATTACGCTAGTCTTCTCATCGCTTCGTTTTTCTCTTTTCTGCATACTTTAACTTTTCTATGAATCGTCACTTAGTAACTAATCTTGGGCAAGGATTCAGTCACCGCACTGTGACCTCGTACTGGCACGTGCACCAAGGGTGGCGTCACGGGTGTGGGGGGGGGGACACCTGTCAGTGAGTAACTGAGATTATCGTCGGGGAACAGCCGGAAGACTGAGTCAACATGACGACATAAAATCCGTACAAATTTTGGCCAACTGTAAATAGAGTTGGCCGTAAGTTGAAACGTAAGCAACAGTACTTTTCAAACCTAAATTATTCAGTGTTACCTAATGTTAAAGTAATAATATCTTAAAAATAATTTAAATTCATCAGTCAATTTATTTTGTAAAAAAAAATGCATAATAAAAAAACAGATTTGGTCAGAATTAGGTTTTTACTCTTGCTGAAGAATGTTTACGAGAAACATCCGAAATTTGCTTAACGAGTGTGTTTCAAACGTGTCTCGGGAAGCCGAAAATAGGCCCTCAAACAGCGTAAAATGCTACAGCTTCCGAGGCTCTGCCCCGGACCCCGCCAGGGGAAGCTTACAGCGCCCCCCTAGACCCCCTTCCTGGTTTTGCCGGCCCCTTGCCAAATTAAAACAAAGTTTAATAGAAGTGGTTCATTTTCTTTGCCCCCCCCCCGGGCGGGGAAGTGCCCCCCCCCCCCCCCCCCATATGCAGTTGGCTGGCGCCACTACTGACGTGCACAATAGGGGTCATCCTAACTAAGGAAGCGGAGGAACGATTTGTTTATTACGAAGTATTCATCACCACCTTGGTGAGTACTTTCTAGTTGTACAGCCTTATGCTGACTGAAATTGATTGTCCCATCCCGAAAAAAAAAGGTTTTAAAAACCAAAACTGTCATTTGGAAACTGTTTCCGTGAAGGAATTTGGTGCAATAAAATTCCGTTTGAGGCATCAAAGCACGCACGGTAAGCAAATTTAATTCGTTCAGTTTTATTGAGGTTATGACTTCCAGTATAAAATACGATTTTTACATGTCTTCTGCACCTGCCAGTGCCTAAAGGCAACGTAAATAGGTTTGCATAAATACGTTTGCATTTATGTTGCCTTTTGGACTTATGTCAAGAATGCCGGAGCGGGGAATCGAACCCACGACCTTTGACACGAAAGGCCGACGTTCTACCGCTGTGCCATACTGACAAGGCCAACAAGAAACGTCCATAGGCAGAGTTTCCTTTTGGCTGTGTATAGTGTGGCTCAGCGGTAGGACATCAGCCTTTAGTTTCAAAGATCGTGGGTTCGATTCTCCGCTCAGTCAGCCTGACATATAAGTCCAAAAGGCAACGTAAATAGGTTTTTATCTGTATTTATTTAACTCTTGTTGAGCCTCTGGCGTTCTGTGTTTAATACCGTTCAAAGGTTGAAAATGACCAAAAAATTAAACGGTAACTGTGATACCAGCCCTTAGTAAAACGGGCGTGGCTCGGTCCCTAATAGTGGTAGACCCTTTTCATTACCCTTGATTCAAAGACGACATTCCCACCTTACGAATAAACCTAATTGGAGTCATTCATCTAAATTATAACCGTCGCAAGAGCAGTTTAAATTTGAAAATGAACGAAAAATTCAATGGTAATTGTGATACCAGCCCCTAGTAAAATGGGCGTGGCTCGGTCCTTAATAGTGGTAGACCCTTTTCATTACCCTTGATTCAAAGAAGACATTCCCACCAATAGATATAAACAACTGATATACAAACTGCTTTTGTGTACCACTAACGGTTCTTGCATAATAGGCCAAATGGCAACAAATCGAGTGATAGTTAGGCGCCATTTTGGTCGCCATCTTTAATGCTCAAGGTTTACAGCCTGGCACTCTTCAGAAACTTAAAGTGCACATCCTTTTGAGTAGGTCCCAGCAATATACTGCCATCACAATGTAAGGTACATTACAATTTTTTTTTTGTATATCAATATATGTATTACATGCATTTTTTGGTCATTTACGTATACAAAATTTCTAATAGGCCACTAAGGTGGGCACGGTAAAAGTAGTGGGGGAGAATGAGACAATGTCTTGCCTAGCTTATACCGGGCCCCCCCCCCCCCCCCCACCACCGCCACACAGCTTCCCCAGTATGCGAAGGGCTAAAGCATTAAACAAAATTCGCGATGGGAGTCGGCAAATCTTAGACCATAGTCGGATTTTTTGGACCTGCGCCCCCCTACTTACTAAGGCTTCGCTACGCCCCTGAGCACATCCAATTTTTCTTCAACAGAGTTAAGTTAAGAATTAGCATTAAAAGCAAGGTTACACTTACTTAATTCGGGCTGAAAGCCTAAAATGTGTGCATGTTGGTAGTTTAAGGCCGTAATCATTTTGGTGGCTGCTAACTTCGAATATGGTGAGTGCGGAAAGGTTTTTATGCATAAAGTCTTTTAGAGTGGTACTATCACCGATGGAAAAGAGAACAAAAACACCATGGTGCCATCTAGCGGCTATGATATTATTAACCTTTTCACCTAGCTCCCAGGTGCACGAGGGCGGACCACATTTTCACACAAAAATTAAATTGTGTGGCTTGTTACTTTTGTTACAAGAAATGCCGTTCATTCCTTTGCTTGGTGCAAGCAAATGCTAGATGTATTAGATTTTGCCTACTATAATCGGTGATAGTGCCACTTTAACTTCGCATTGGATAATTTTTACACATGGAAAAAAACTATTTTTATGCGGGATGGCCTTTGTGCACAAGTTTAAATTAAAACTGCATGTAGTGGTTGCAAAATAAACCACTGGGACTCGTCACAAAATACGAGCAGGCCAGCAGGACGACTCGTGTTTTTCTTTTCGTCGTGCTGGTCCACTCGTATTTTGTGAAATGAACTTGAGTGTGTGCTGTATGGGGTGTTTGCTTAGCATCACTTCCCTGTCACCGGGGAAGTATTGTAACGAAGAAGCTTAAATACACACCCACTAGGTGAGAGAAGCCTTTAAGAAGTGGTAGAGATCAGATATAGCAAACATATTTTTCGTTACATTTATCGTGCCATCTATCCGCAATTGTTGTGTACAATGATTTGTAAGACTGTCATGCACGTAATTCGCCAACAATAAGGTTGTAAACTACAGTATGTTTAATTAATTTATTTACCTTTTTCATAATTGCAATGCCCAATAGGACAAAAAGCAATATCAAAATTTAAAAAAATAAATACAACAACAGTATCACAAAAAAGATCGGGAAGAAAGGGATTGAAGTTTCTATTATCCGCGATTGCCTGCACAATGACTTGCAGTTATGCTTAATGCTCAACGATTATGCTCAACTATTACAGCCAAGGAAATGTTATTAGCCTAGACGAAATGATTGCGAGATTCATTCCAGAGGCAAAGCTTGAGAATTTATGTTAGTAGATGTGCTATCAATCACATCTACTTACATAAATTCTCAAGCTTCTGCCACTCGAATGAATCTCGCAATCATTTCGTCTAGGGCTAATAACATTTCCTTGGCTATAATCGTTGAGCCTAACAGGTACAGTGGATTTCTGCTTTCAACCCGTATGCACGGCGTGATTGCCTTTCTTGTTCCTGCTTTTTACTGTTTTTCTTAAAGTTTCAAATTGTTTTCGTGATAGCACTTCTTTCCACCCAAAATTATCCTCTTAACGCAACTTCCAGCCTGCCCTATGACCTTCTGCCTGCCTCACAACACCCACGCGACGATCACTTCCGTGTATTTACCACAGCTAAGGTCAACTGAGACGGTAGCTTCATTCCTCGCAGCGAAAAACGTAGCTACTGTCTCAGTTGGCATTACGCCTAATAGTCCAGACAGCGTGAACCCATTGATTGTGTCGTCAAAACCGGAATGATGCTTGTATTTTAAAATCACAATTTATAATTTTCTAGACTAGTGTCTTATAATTTTACGTCGGCCATCTATTGGAATAAATTTAATTTTTACTGTATTACTGTAGCCTTTTAGATTTTTGATCTCATAGTAATTACTAGCAAACGATTAAAATTAATTAATTACTGTGTACACACAGATAAAACTTCCAAGGGCATTGTAGGCGCGCGATGCATCATTTATGTTCGGGACGAACGTAAATAAAGTTAGTATTATTCAACAGAAAATCTCTTAGACGCCACATTTTAAAACGGATTTTTAGCAAGGGAAATACTAACGGTAAGTAAATAGACCTTTGGGGCCGTACTTGATGTGGAGGATCGAGAAAAAATGGCACTTGGAGGTATATCCCTATAAAGTATCACAAGATCACTTCCTTCATCAATATCGGAGCCAGAAGCCAAGCCATGGGGAGTTACTTGATGTCTATCTCCAGTTGATGTATCATCATTCGAGCCTGAGCAGCAAAAATGTTGATTTCAGGTACTCGTGCCCAGAACCTCCAGCGACTCGTGCCCAAAACCTCCAGCTTGGGGAAAATTCACACCATGTTCAGTAGAGATCGGTTTCATGGACTGCCTCCAGGCCATATACTCTAAGTAAAATTCGTACTATGATCAATGGGGTGGTATTGTCTAATATTCTCATTTCACATTTAGATATTATTTATTTATTTATGTATTTATTCATTCATTTATTTATTTGTTATTTGCTTTGTACTGCATTGCAATTAAAAAATAAATAAATACCTATTTAAATTTATGTATTTATTCATTCATTTATTTATTTTTTAATTGCAATGCCCAACACAGCAAAAAGCAATATCAAAATACAAAATTACAAAATTAAATACAACAGTAACGAAAAAAAACACAACAAGGCACATTTGGTTTAAGTAGTATGGCTACACTCTAAAAATCTTTGATGTGAAGCAATTTTGGCAGAAAACCCTTCTTTACTTGTGCAGACAACAAACTCATTTGGTAGCTCGTTCCAATCAATGATAGTACAGGGGGAAAAAGACCCTGCAAACACATTTTTCCCACTGGTATCTCATTACTTTCATTGAATGATCAAGCCTACCAACAAAATCGGGTGGTTTACAATAGCGACCAGCATCAAGCAGGGTACGTCCATGTAAGATGCCAAAAAATAGCATCAGGCTATGCTCCTTTTGCCTGTTTGCTAAGGAGTTCTATTTCATGTCATTACAAATCTTAGTGACACAAGCTTCCCTACAGTAATTCCCGCTGACTATCCTAGCTGCCTTCCGCAGAACTCTCCAGACAAACGGACAGGTTTTTGGTATATGGATCCTAAACAGCTCTTAATAATCTAACTTAGACCTAGTTACTGCATTAAAAACAATTTCACGGGCCCTAGGATACGTATCATTCACGATTCTATAAAAAAAATCCGATTTCTCTGTTTGCCTTTGCTCATACAGTTTCAATACGGTCAGTCCAAGTCAGTTTGCTATTTATCGTAACACCCAAACAAGACATACTCTCAACAGTCACTAAGGGATTTCCCTTTAACATGTACACTGGGGTGGGATTATTTCATTTGTCAGTAACGTGCATGTGTTTACATTTTAAAATATTCAACTTCATTTGCCAAGTATCACACCAACTGATTATATTATTCAAATCACATTGCAACATTTGTTTAATTTTAACACTACAATCTAAGTTTAAGTTTAAGTGTTTAATTGCCCCACCCGGAGGTTCCATGGTAATATCAAAAAGAAAACAACAATGATAAAAGGCAAGAATTTACACATGCGACACGCACTTAATTTGCTTCCTCCCTCTCACCATATCAGCCCTAAACGCCACCTCACTAATACAGCACGCAACATGGTCCGGAAGCGCATTCCACTCACGAACAGAGCGTGGAAAGAAGGAATGATGAAAATAGTCTCTTTTACATTGATAGAGCCCATTCTTTGCGCATGGTCATTTTCCCCAAAAAAATGAGGTGCGAAAATAAACTTATTCTCATCCAGAGCCTGAGGCCCTTCCTGATCCTGTAGTAGAGAACCAGTCTGTGCTCCCTCCTGTGTGTCTCCAAGGATAGCCAGTTGAGATCCTTCAGTAAGCTTGTAACACACACATCCTGACCCCAACGATTACTCACAGTTCTTGCAGCGCGACGTTGTACGGCCTCAAGGTCAACTATGTTGCAGTTCCTGTAGCAGTCCCAGGCTCCACATGCATACTCAAGGTGAAGATCTTCCTCAGTCTTCGCACAATTTAATACTCAAGACACTCGCACAGTCTTGTTAATTTTCGACCACAATGCTACTGTCACCATCAGGCATTTCAATGGTAAAATTAGGACCCTGGTCACATTCTGGCAAAGAGCAAGAATATGACCAGCGTCCTAATTTTACCTTTTAAGTGCCTGATGGTGATGACGGTAACATTGTTGTCTAAAATTAGCAAGACTGTAAGTGTCTTCAGTTTTGCAGGACAGACCTACGATTAGGATACTCTGAAAATAAGGTGGGCGGGTGGCATAATAAGAGGGCACTGCATAGTTTATAAGTGCTGGCCTCTGTATGCCTAAATCAACATTTTTTTTTCTGGGGAGTGATCGGAAAATTACACCACACTTTACGACCCCCTGCTATTAGAAAATATACGTTCACTTTATTGTTAAGGTGGAATTAATTTTCTTGTTTTGTGAAATGTATAGCACCATTAAGAAAAAAGGGTTTGGAGAAAACATCGGATAAATAAGATTTTTTTTAAAGATTTGTTGCCTCTTTCCTTGGGGGGGGGGGGGGGGGTTCATTCCTGTCCTTTGCAGCCCCTCCCCAACCCCTGCCATTATTTATGTCATGTCTTCCATTCGGTAACATGTACTTTCGAATAATACTACAACTGACTTACTAGTGCAGGGTAAAAGTCCACCCCATCTCAAAAAACAAGTTTATTTACGTATACGAATACCCACACCTTTAAACCATGCAGTCCCCATGGATGTGCAATACTATCGAAATTCGATACCGATACTTAAGTGGTATCGGAATAGTTATCGAAACTGGGTCCTAGGTATCGAAATTCGGTAGTATTGAAAAGTATAGAACATATTCTCAACTTGTGTTAAGTAACGATGTGCAGTATGGGACAATGCAATTCAGACAGAAAATTGTTGGCTTCTCTGCTACGCTCCTTTATGGATTACTTCCTCCAGGGCATGAATGGCTGTGAAAGTTCGATTGTTTTAAGGTATTGGTTTCAGAAATGACGAATATGCACGTTACATGTTGCAGGATGGATAATGTTAAACTGTTACGACGAATAATACGACATTAAGTCCGATTTCGCTGTTAGACACTCTAGGGCGACGAGTCCACTTCTCGCACGCGGGTAGAGACGTTCAAAGTAACCAATGACTTGCAGACTGAGTTTTAGTAATTTAGTCTGAATAGGATAAGGCTTGTTGTGTTAATCATTGCCGTAATGCAGTTTTGTCCGTCGTGGGTGTAAGAAAATTGTGTTACTGACTTTACTTTGGGAACTGATATTCACCGACAAAATGTACGCAAATAAAAATTCCGGAAATATTCGGGTTAGTTTTCCTTTTCCCTTAATTATTGACAGAACCAGCGGCGGAATCACTAAAGGGGAGGGGGGGGAGGCGGCCGCCCCAAACCAACCAAAAATAAAAAGGGTTGGGGCTTGCATTTATTGAAGTCAAATTTGCTACACGCTAGTTGATATTGGAAACTTTTTCTGCGAGGTTGAATTGTCCCATGTTTTGTGACCCGATTGTCGTGAAACGTTCAGTTCTAAACTTTAACTTTGATCTCTAATCCGACGACTGAGGCAACCTCCTAATAGAGAAGGGGCAGCGGAATACAAGGTCACGAAAACATCAACATGGTCGGCATTCGTTCAGATAATATAAATATTCAATTCAACTTCATTCAACTTGTAGTTAGAACTAGCACGGTATCTGATCGCTTCGAACCTCTAACTTTTTTTGCTTGAGGAAAGTATTCAACTCAGGAGATTCATTTCTCGGCATGGTCCCCTGGACACTATACCAGACCGCGCTTCGCGTTAGGAAGGGGGAGCGGCGCGCGTGAAGAGTAAACATTGTATAACCTCTACTAATCACAACTGCCGGTAACACACTGCCAGAAAATGAAACTCCGGATGTGGATTAGACTAAAGTAACGGCTGGAAAAAAGAAGCCGCGAAAAAAAAAGGCTACGGAAATAACTGAAGGAAACTGTTTACTGTTTTCTTTAGTGTTTTTTATTTTTTGTTTTTATAGGTTGGGTTTGGGGGGGGGGATTGTGGCTTAATGGCGCGTCGACAACTAGATCATTAGTGCCAACCTCAGTCAGAGTGCAGTAGTCCGGGTTGTCACTACACCACGCATTAGAGATATTAAACAAACCTTGGTTACATAAGAAATTTCACTTGGAAACTGTTTTTTCTTTCCTCAATTTTTTTTTCCTCGAATTGTTTATCCTTGGGCTATTTTCCTACGGTTATCTCCGACGTTTAAATTTTTTTTTAATTTACACGACATATTTTTTCCATTGGATGTTTACTGTCCATTCCTTTTTCCCTTAGCTTTCGTTCTGCGGAAATCTTTCTCTTAATTTTTTTCCATTGGCCTTTTTTCCATTTTCCTATTTTTCCAGTTTTTTTCCCCCTAGGCTCTGTTTTCCACGTCTTTTTTATTCCTAAATTCAACGTTTCTTGAACGCATTTCTTTAAAACAAAATCGGAAAATTGTCTTTCAAATCGGCTTTAAAACAAAATCAATTTTAAAACTGTTGCTCTAGTTATATTTATAACTAAATGGTGTAATACTTTTAAGGTTAATGGAATACTTTACAGATAGGTTTTGTCACGCATAATGATACTTTTTTCCAGGGACTGAACATGCCGCCACATTTTCTTGGTCTATCCAGATTCCATTTAATATAGATTTGCAGTTTATGTGATTGACTGACTTCATTCTGTGTTAAACAATTTTATTTTGCGGGTATTATCATTCGTTTATAGAATTTCACAACTTCGTAATATTTAAGAATTTCCCATAACCAGGCATGATTGAGCGATGTAGACTTGTAGTTGCCCCTTCCAAACTGTCTAAATTTCATTGTCCAATACTGTACCTGCTGGAGTATTGTAACATCATCCATCAAAACCAGCACGGCAGTCTCCACGGCAGATTAACAACGCACAATCTTATCCACTTCCTCGATAAAATTACCGAATAGCTCGATAATAAACTTCAAGCTGATGCAGCCTACTTTGACCTTGCCAAGGCATTTGACACCTTGCCGCATGTCGCACTTCTGGACGTCCTTCGTGATGCTGGTTTTTCAGGTGCACTTCTTGCGTGGCTCTCTGCTTTCCTCTCTGAAAGACACCAGAGATGTAGTGTGGAGGGGTTTCTCTCTGCCGAAGTTAAAGTACACAATGGAGTCCCACAGGGCAGTGTGCTTGACCCCCTCTTCATTCTTTTTTGAACACCTTGTTTGTACATCTGCACAAAGCTGTGTTTTCCTAGACGATACGAAAATCTTTGCTATCTCTGATGACCCAGTAAGTACGGCTGAACTACAGGCCAATATTTCCGGTATGGTGTCCTGGACTCAATCCATGAACATGGACTTAAATAAAGACAAGTGTGGCGTTGTGAAGTTTGGCATTCAGCACCACAAGGGAAACTATAACTTGGGACCTGGAATTGCCCTCCCAGAAAGGGAACTTCAACAGGACCTGGGAGTGATCATTGATCGCGACTTGAGGTTCCCTGCTCACATTCAAACGGTGACTGCAAAGGCTTACGGGGCCCTTGCCATCATTCGGACCACGTTATCGACCCTTACCAGAAAGACATTTCTTTTACTTTACCACAGTAAGGTACGCAGTATCTTGGAGTATGCAGGCCAGGCCTGGTAGGTCTGCCTCGAAGAAGACCGTGATAAGTTGTAACGTGTCCAGAGACGTGCCACAAAGCTTGTCGCGGGGCTCAAGAACACCTCTTACTCAAACCGTCTTGCAACGCTCAAGCTTCCAACTCTTGAATATCGACGAGTGAGAGGGGACCTCATTCTGACATTCAAAACACTTACTGGCTAAGACCAAGCCTCAGTTGACTGGTTTACACTATCCTCTAATCTGGTGGCCCGCAACCACGGTGCCAAACTTTTTAAACACCGATGCAACGCCACCCTCTGTCAGCACACTTCTTCCTTTCGTGTGTTGAACACTTGGAATAAGCTACCACCACATGTTGTCAGTGCAACCTCTGTTCTGCAATTCAAGCAGCACCTTGACACAGTGCTCCGAAATTTTATCAGCCCCTATTGTTACAGGGACTGGTAACTTTGTAGCTCACTCGATGCCATTAGCATTTTGTGCTTCCTGCCGAAAATCTTTCAAATTCAAATTCAAATAAGGCAATTCGTAAAAAAAATTTTTAAGTTCCATCTCCCTTGATTCTATTCTAGTCCTTTTGATCCAAAAACACTAAATTTTTTTTTTTAATCGGATTAAATTTAGACCCTGCACATTTTAATCGAATTTTTTTGTATGAAGGCCTAAAATGTATAGGAAAAACACAGTTTCTACTATAAGAAACGTATAAACCCTTTAATACAGATGTTTCAAATTATTTATACATAGTTATCCTCATTCTGGTATTTATTGTAACATTTAGTACCAATTTTGTTACCACTACACTATTTCAAAATCTTTCCTGGACTCCTGTTTAGGAATCCTAACACGATTCTTCATTGATGCTTTGATCGTTGCGTCGTGTCTCTTTTCGCCAATTACTGTTTGCGACACGCTTGCCATTTCTTTAACTGTGTACTCCACCATCTGTGTGTGGCACTTAACATCTGGAGAAAAAAGCCATACTGCCACTACGGCTAAAAGTTCTGTATTTGTAAGCTTCCATACCAGCTTGGAGTCATGGACAAAGTCAGTTTCATGCCACTTCGTAGCTTTGAGATCAAGTGTTGGAACCCTAAACAGTCAAACAGCAGTGTCAGCAGGAGCTGGCAGGATGTTGTGCCCTTGTATGCACTATTATGTTGACTGAATCGATAGATCAAATTTCAGGATCGCGCCCAATTGTGCTAGATGTAGGTTTTTCTGGATGTGCGAAGAACGTGTTTCTCTGGATGCAGTGCGGCACAACTTCATTTGCTTGCCTTTCTTAAATTTTGTCATTTGTCTTCATTAGGATGAAAAGATTTTCAGGATCATCTATAGTGAGTTCGTGTTGTTTGACCAAGAACCACATCATTGCACTCACTCTAACGATGTAGGCAGGTAATATGATTAAAACCTTTCCGACATTCACGGTATGTGCATTCACGTGACAGATGTCACATGTTATAGTTAGTCATCAACTGTGCAAGGATCAATCATAAAGCTCCACATCTGACCAAATTTTTTGATATTAATGCAGAAATGAGTTTCCATAGATATGTTTGGTCTGTTAAGTTGTCCTTCTAAATATCATTGGGGATTTTTTCACGAGACTGAGAATATGTAATATGTAAATCGAGATCAGGAAGCATTCTGCTTATACGCTCCCTCTCAATAAAACCATAAAGAAAAAAAAAACAAGTTTAGAACTAAATAATTTTGTCCAGTCTGTTTTTGAAAGTGTTGATCGATGTTGCGTCAAAGACACTCTGGGGCAGAGAGTTCCAATCGCAATCACATGATGAGTGAAAAAGGATTTCACAGTGTTCACCCTTGCTTGCGGCTTGACATTTTTGGATTTGTGGCCACTGGTACTTACACACTTTGAAGGCATCCAGAAGTTATTTTGTCCAGGTCGTAATACCCCTTCATAACTTTGAAGCACGTGATCAAATCACCACGTTTTCTTCTTTTCTCAAGGGTTGGCAGTTTGAGTATGGCCAACCTTTGTTCGTAGCTCATACATCAAGTTCCATTCGCTAGCCTAGTAGCTCTTCGCTGTACACATTCGAGAATTGTCTGGTCTTTTTTCAGGCTGGGACTCCAAATAGAATTACAGTATTCAATAATGGATCTTACATACATTTTGTAGATAATCCCAAAATTATCAGCTGGAATTTTCCCAAACGTTCGCTTGAAGAGGCCGATTGTACGGTTAGCTTTCTTGGCTACACTGTTACATTGTTCTGTCCAGGAAAGATCATGATTTACGACGATCCCAAGGTCTTTCTCGGATTCTTTACTTTGTATGGGTACATTATGTAAATAGTACTGTTGCTTGACATTTTGATGACCACCATGGAGAACGGCACATTTTGCTGTTATTAATCTTCATAGAGCAAGTGTCGCAGTAATTAGCAATCTTGCCCATATCGTTCCGCAATTCAGCTCTATCTTGTTCCCTGTGGTGGATTTTGAGAGCTTTCATGTCGTCGGCAAACTGAAATCCGTCACTACTTAACTGCTCTGTAAGATCAGCAATATAAATGTTAAAAAGTAGTGGGGAGAGGACGCTGCCTTGTGGAACCCCGCTAGTGATGGAAGTCCAGTTAGAAAATTCGTTTTCAGTTCTCACCCTAAATCTTCTGTTAGAAAGAAAGTTATTAACCCAGTTAACGATTTTGTTATTAGGGAGAGCATGACTGAGTTTATAGATAAGTTTCTGGTGGTCAACTTTGTTAAAGGCCTTCTCGAAATCAATATAAACGACGTCATACGGGACATTGTCATTGATTGCAGTGTTTATTTTATTGTAAGCCTCAAGCATGTTGGTAAAAGTCGATCTTTTCTTAGTAAACCCATGTTGGGACGTATTTTTCCAATTTTTGTTCGTGAGGAGGGTTTCAATTTTCTTACTGACAATTTTCTCCAGGACCTTGACTACCGTGCTGGTGAGACTAATGGGTCTGTAGTTCAGCGGTTCATTAATAACGCGTTTTAAAAAAATAGGGACTACAGTGGCATCCTTCCAATCTTCAGGCAGAATTCCATTGTCGAGCGAGACGTTGAAGATAAAAGTAAGAGGTTCTGCCAGGTTGGTGCTGTAGTTAAGCAAGATGTTAGTAGAAATGTCATCTGGTCCGGTAGATTTGAATTCTTTGAGCCCATCTAAGTGGTTTGCTACTTCAAGGTTATTGATAGGTGCGACATGCTCTTTTTCGGTATAGGTTGAAGAAGGGTCTCTCCTGACTTCACTCTACACTTCTTTAAATTTTCTTGCAAAAATATTCGCAGTATTTTTGGCGTCTGTGGAAATACTTCCATCTGAGTCTCACACTTTGAGGATGTTGTTGCTCTTCTTCTTTTTACTGTATGTATAAAGTATTTTGGGGTTGTCTTTGCTTCTCTGAAGAATCTGAGAGTGATAGCTGTCCTTTGTAGCACGAATGGCACTGGTGCATTTATTTCTTGCGTTTTTATGTGTCATACAATTCGTTGGTAGGACTCTTGGTGTAGTGGGTCCAGGCTTTCTTCTTTTCCTTCGTTGCTTCCTTGCATGCCTTACCAATGAATCGTTTATGTTTTGATGCGGCATTATCACTTACAGGTACATGGATTTTTTCCAACTCAGATAAAAGGGTTTTCAGTTCGTTCCATCCTGGCTCAATATCTTCAGTTGTTATCTTTTTCCAAGTTTCCCAATCGTACAGCTTTAAAGCATTGTTGATTTCTTTGTAGTTGGCTCTCCGGTAGTTCCTCAGAAGCATGCTTTTTGAAGTTTTGACAGGCTGCTCAATAGTGATAGTACTTGTGATGACTTTGTGATCGCTGTGACTCACTGGTTGATGTTATTGGATGTTTGTAACAAGGTCGGGATCATCAGTTACAAACACATCAAGGAGAGATTCTTTCCCAATACTGCCAAGTCTGGTATTTTTATCTACAAGCTGTGAGAGATAAGCATCTTCAATAGCAGCGTGGAGGGATTTTTCAATAGGTTTGGCCTCGTTGTTCAGCTCATTTTTTTTTCCAATTGACATTCGGTACGTTGAGGTCTCCATACATGATTACATTCTTAATTGTTGACAGTCTATGACACTAACTAGGGCTTCGTCTTCTTCTTTAACATTGTTGGGGCTCCTGTAAACACAACCAATAATGACATTTTCACGAGCATGTATGCGGACCCAGGCTGCCTCACCATAAATAGAATTGAGATAATCCAACTCTTCAAAAACAATGTGTTCGGCTATGTAGAGAATTACTCCTCCACCTCTTCCTTCATCTCTGTCTTTCCTTACTAACTTGTAGCCCTGCATAGTAATCTCAGATTCTTCAATATTTTCTTTACTCCAAGTTTCAGTAAGCAAAATTAAATCAGGTTTGCATTCAATTTCAACGGGCAGTTCGTCCCAGTTTCTGAGAACATTTCTTATATTGGTATAAAAGCAAGTAATTAGAGATGACTCATTGGGACTGGAAGCTAGTTTTTGGCACTAGTTTTTTTTTAGTTTTAATATTAGTATAGAAGCACTTTATCCCATTTGCAGTGATTAGTTTATAGAACCGGAGAAACGTTTGTATCCAAGAATTGGCATTTCTAGAATGTTTTGCAAGATCGTCCCTAGAGGCCCAGAAGAATGTATTAGCCTGCATGAAGGAATGTCAAGATCAATAAGGATCAGTATTCTCGATGGTCCTAGGTCCTGGTCTAATACATTCTCTGGGCTTCTGGAAAAGATCTTGCCAAACATTCTGGAATTGTCAATTCTGGGATGCAATCGTTTCTTCCGTCCTCGGGCTCTTGAAAATATCTCCGATGGTATTTGGAAGGACCGCTCGACCAACCAAAAATAGCTATGGAGATTACATGGTTTCTGCTTTAATATAAAAAAGTTAAACGAGATCTGGAGCTTCTTATGATTGGTCCTTGCAGATGGCTAACTACAACATGTGGCTCTGTCACCTGTGTGCGTGTACCGTGAATGCTGCAAAGGTTTTAATCATATCACCTGCGTACATCGTTAAAGTGAGTGCAATGATGTGATTCTAGGTCAAACAAAACGAACTCAGCATAGATGATCCTGCCAGTCCTTTCTTCCTAATGAAAAGAAATGACAAAATTGAAGATAGGTAAACAAAGGAAGTTGTGCCGCACTGCATCCAGAGAAACACGTTCTTTGCGCATGCAGAAAACATACTTCTAGCACAATTGGCCTTCATCCTGAAATCTAATCATATCAATGATTCAACATATGTTGTGCATACAATGGCACAACATCTGGTTCTGGCTGACACTGATCTTTGATTTTTTAGGGCTCCAGCACTTGATATCAAAGCTAAGAAGTGGCATGAAACTGATTTTGTCCATGATTTCAAGTTAGTACGGAAGCTTACAAATACAAAACTTTTAGCCATAGAGGCAGCACCGCTTCTTTCTCCGGATGTTAAGTGCAACACACAGTTGATGGAGTGCACAGTTAAAGAAGTGGCTAGGGTGTCACAAAAAGTAATTGGCGAGAAGAGACACAACACAATGATCAAAGCATCAATGAAGAATCGTGTTAAGATTCCTAAACAGGAGTCCAGGAAATCTCAGAGCGAAGAAGGACCTCCGGGAATTTATACGAAATCTCGGAAGGACGAGCTTCAGACAGTTACTGCAAGTTTTAGTGAACAGGTTAAATTCGAAAAATGGGAGTTCCAAAGGGAGCTTAGAATGCACAATCTTAAAAGTTAGAACCAAATCTGCCCTCAAGCGCCTGTACATAAATGTATCCAACTTGAGAAGACGCAGTCGTTGACTGTATGGCAAAGAATGCATGCCGGGCAACGCCTTAGTATGTTTCCTTTGAATGGCTTCAATACGATCAATATCCTTAAGGAGGTTAGGTGAACAGACCTGACTAGAATACTCAAGCAGTGGCCTAACAAAGACTTTATAAGCCCAAATACCGGTGTTACGGTTTCCAGAGTTAAAACAACGATGCACCATGGCTGGCTGCAGCAGCAATAGAAATAAAGTGAGTGGTGAATTTCAAATTGTTCTGAAACCACACGCCAAGATCATGGAAACTACCAAAAGTTTCCCTCAGGCATGAGTCACCCAGAAAATATCTACAGCTGCTGGAAGATCCACCAATAGCAAAACTATGACACTTATCGGAGGAGAGAGGAAGCTGCCATTTAAGAGACCAGTCAAAAATAAAGTCTATACTGGACTGCAGACAAGATGCATCTTCCAGTGAAATAACAGGGGAATGCAGTTTACGGTTATCTACGAACTTTTCCTGGGAAACAGAATTTTCATTGCAAGTAAGATCGTTGAGAAAAATAATAAACAAAAGTGGCCCCAAGGCGGAGCCCTGTGGAACTCCACTGATGATATCTGAAGGCGAGGAGAACTCGCCCTCAACAATAACACGCTGAGTACGTCTACTCAAGAAAGCAGAAATCCAAGCCAAAGGATTTCCCTGGAAGCCAATAGAATGCAGTTTGAATAACAATTTTGAATGAATTCCAGACTCAGATGCTTTCTTAAAGTCGAAAAGAATGATGTGTGCCTGGATACCCAAGTCAAGCCCCTCAGACCATTTATCAAGTGCCGACCATTTATCAAGTGCCACAAGTAGTTGGTGGACTGTGGATTGGCCAGGCATGAACCCAAATTGGTCAGAATTGATAAGATTGATTGAAATCATTTATATGTTCTATCATTGATTCTTTAATCATAAATTCCATAATTTTACAAGGTACAACCATTAAAGAGTTTGGTCGATAATTTTGTGGGTCAGAGGTATTCCCTTTTTTAAAAATAGGTACCACAAATGCAGTGGACTGAATATGGGGTAAAACACCCTTGGAAAAGAGAGTGAAAAAATAATGTGAAGAGTGAAAGCATTTTGGTCACCAATTTTCTGATAGAAAAAGGAAGAGAAACCCGCAGGGTACACAGAGTGGCTTGGCTTGAGTCTGCGCAGAGCTTTACAGATGTCTGCCACCCCAAACACAACATCAGTCCAGACAGCAGTTGCACTGTGAGTAGGAAGAGGGTGAAAAGAAGGCGAAAACGAAGAGCCGTCGTCCAAAATACGGTGTCAAGAAAACTTAGTATAGGTCCTGTTTCGTAAAATTTGGTCGCTCAGGGCCGTCTTCTGGAGGTCTTTGTTTCTGTTGTGAAGTACTTAAAGAGGTTGGACAACACATCTGGCTGTTACTATTGTTCCCAGACGGTGAAGTCTGTTTTCTTATCCTGACATGTCCCTGAAGTAGTGACTTATGAAGACTGTTTGGCTTCTCCAGGATGCAGCTTGGAGGATTTCGGCGATGGATACTTGACTGTGGAATGCCCATGAAATGGATAATGCCCTTAGTTCATGTGCTGTGACTCTGATGTTGTTGTCAGCACAGATGATGTTTTGGTCATCATAAGCCCTGTGGATGACTTTCTTGATCCAATTCGCTATCATTGCTGCTGAGGTCATATTGGCTCCTTTCACGAAGGGTAGGGAGAGTTGAAGTTGACCTCTGCGTCACTTGTTGTCTTCAGTCCTTTTGATGTAATAATTTAGAGCTCAATCTGGACGGAGTGTTCTTTCGGGTTCATTGCCGGTGACGTTTGTGGTAATGATGTCTTGGAGTCTTGGCTCAGAAGTCTGGACGAGGGCTTAGATGGATGAATTTGCAGTTGTCAAAAGAGAAGCAATAGGCTGAGTTGCTGAAGAGGGCTTCCATCTAACTGCATCAAAGGCTGGCCACTAAGGAAGTTAAGAAAACTGTCTTCATGTAAGTGGTTGTTGTGATTGGTTTTGATGGGTTCATACAGTTCTTTCATGAGATTCCAAGATGATGGATAAGTCCTAGTTGGGGAAGATGTGGTGGATTGAGGGGCGTTCAACTTCAAAGGACTTCAGTAGTGACGAGATTGGGAAATCCTCGAAAAGGTTAATGTTGCCGGCAGCTTCGAAGACTGAGTTTAAGGCAGAGCGGTTAACGAGGATCGTGGAGCCTTCAAGGCCATCTTTGAAGAGGTAACTGAAGAAGATTAAGAGTTCGGGCAGAGTGGGATGGATCGGATTATTCTTCCTTGGCTTGCACCAATGTTCATTGTTTCCAATGACTGTCGTAAATTTTGTTTGTTGATTTTCTGATGGTTTTGCTGGCAATACGAGAGGCTTGTTCTTCAAGAATGCCTGCCTCTCTGATGAGTCCGATGATAGTAGCCACCAGTGCAGGTGTAGGATGCTGGGGTTCGGGTGGAGTCTGGTTTCTTTTTGTTGAGACAGAAGATCCAGGAGTTTTGGGAGGCCCTTTATTGGTCTATGAGAAGGCTTTGTAGAAGGGGAACCCATGGAGTTGCTGGCCAGTTTGGTGCTATAAGAAGGAAGAGGTTATGCGTTTGTTTTATCTTCTGTAGAACCATTGGAACGAGTTTGGATGGAGGAAAGAGGTAGGCAAAGAGATTCTTCCATGGGTATGGTAATGCATCCACTCGACCATCGACCATCAAGGTGCCCGAACGGATGAAGAGATATTCACAGATTGATTTCCTTAGAGTCCATTTCCCTGAGGGTGGTTTGCTGTGACTTTCCAGTTGCCAGAGATGTGAAGTGGAATGAGTGCTGTGTTGGTCTCTTGACAGTGGGTGAAGATTTCTGAAGTATCTGATGGAGTTGCTGAGAATGGGTTATGCCTTCTTTCCGAATGTATGCTATGGCAGTGGTGTAGTCGGCTTGAACCTGGACTGTTTTTACTGCTATAAGGTGCAGAAAATGATGGAGTGAATTGAGGATGGCCTTTAATTCCAGAGCATTAATTTGGTCTGAAGTCTGGGGAGGCCAGGGGCCCAAGGTTTCGTATTGGTTGATGTGGGCTCCCCATCCATTCATTGAAGCATCTGTGAAGAGGAGCAGGTCTGGGAATGGTTCGTGAAGAGGGACTGATTGTGAAAGGTTGTGAACGTTGGACCACCATTGAAGGTTTTCCCAGTAGGCTGGTTACCAAACTGTAGGTTGGTTTCAGAACCTTTGTTGGAGTCTGAGATGAGCCCTAGGTGTCGATCCAGAAGAGGTGGAACGGGTGTGTCATCCATCTGCCGTACGGGATCAGATTTGCCATGGAACCCATTTTTCCTATTATAGTTCTGAGGGATGTCTGGGTTGTTGAGTGGGTTGTTGATTCACGAAAGACACGGGATTGATGAAGCAGATCGTTGTTTCTTTCCGCCAATGGCATGACGGTTCCAGATGCGAGGTTAAATGTGACACCGAGAAACGTGAAGTACTAGGACAGTGTTTTCGTAGGTTAAAAAAAGGGTACAGGGATGATAAAAGAACACTAAAAAGCATTCAACGAGATAAACGGTACCTTATATTTTGAAGGAAAACTTAGAAATTGGCTTATGTTTCAAAGACAAGATAAAAAAAACACTAAAATACAAAAGGCTAAAACAACAACTCTTCACTCAGGCTGCCATCTTGGTAATTGCCGGTAATGGTGACAAGACGGAAGGACAACAAGGAGCGGCCCTTACAAAAAAATACTGCAGTTTTGACCTTAAAAAAACTGCAGTTCTAAAGTGCAATTTTATGGAACACAAACTGCAGTTTAAATTACTGCAGTTTATCAACGAAACTGCAGTTTTCCAAAACTGCAGTAATTAAGAACTGCAGTTTGTGTTCCATAAAATTGCACTTTATGAAACTTCAGTTCTGCATAAAAACTGGACTTTATGAAACTGCAGTTCTGCATAAAAACTGCACTTTATAAAACTGCAGTTCTGCATAAAAACAGCACTTTGTAAAACTGCAGTAAATTAACAAAAACGCTATTCACAGAACGACAGTAGCTGCGGAACTTATTTTTATTCAGCAATCTAATTCGTATTAGTTTAGGGTATCAACTTATATATACGACCTATTTCACTTACATTACTGATCCTAGCTACTCATTATGGTTTACTTACAAGATTGGCACGTATGAATCAACCTTATATACCTACTCACTCGTTAAAGTTAATAAGTATGGTTGTAGTATTTATATTTTAATTATAACTGCTAAAATAAAGCAGTGCTGATCTTCATTTTAAACAATCAATTGGCTTCTTTTGTTTTAAACTTTGCAAACTCCTTGTACGGCTTGTAGACTCCAGTAAGTTCAATAAATAAATAAATAAATAAAAACTCCATTACATTTAATTAAAACTTCATCATAATTTAGGAAGTGTTTAAAACTTTAAACAGCAATTCCAACTGCTAGTAAACTGCAGTTTTATGTAACTGCAGAATGTCAAAACTGCAGTTTTACTGTATGTAGAAACTGCAGTTTTATGTACGAACTGCAGTTCCAATCCACAGAAAACTAAATTTAAAAAAAAATACGCTAAATACTTTTTAATATTAATAATTGAATCAGTTTAAAAAATTGTAATTATTATCATCAAAAATTATTCAAAAGTACGGTAATCTTAAAATTCAGTAGTCTGCAGTTTGGAACTCAATTTTCTGTGTAAAACTACAGTTTACTAACAGTTGAAAGTTTTAAGTTGCTTCTGGTCTAATCTAGAAGTAGATAAATCTAAATGATTAATAAATCCTGTGATCTGAGACAGGATTATTCATAAGCTACATAGCCAGTTACCTACCGTAACATAAACAATCAGTACATTAAATCAGTTAAAAAATTGTAATTATTAGCATTTAAAACTATTTGTAAGTATCTTTAATAAAATTCAGTTGCCTGTGGTTTGGAATTGCAATTACTGTGTAAAACTGGAGTTTACTAGTAGTTGGAAAAGCTATTCGCTCATTAAAACGTCATTTAAAAGTGAAATCGGCGTTTGTAGATTACAATGGTACATCTGCTTTTTAAAAAAAATTTATGTTAAATTGTAGTTTTAAACAGGCATTTAGTGGGTTGGAAGAGGAATTAGGGTACATGCAATCTTGTTCAGCAACTGTTTCAAAAGTCGATTAGTAGAACCTCATAAAAGTGATGGTGAGGCAGGGACTACTGCAGCATGAATGGTCAAATTGAACAATTTGTTAAATATGATCCTTCATATAGTTTCTTTAATTTATAACTGAAGTTACCATCCACAATAACCAGTAACTGGTAAAACTGAAAACTACAATTTAACTTGTAAGCTACTGTAACAATCTACAAGAATTGCAGCAGTAGAACAATGTCATTATATGTATATAAACTGCTACTATTGTTGACGACGGCTAGTCTTGAATATAGGATTCTGATTCAGAAACTGCACTTCTGGAATCAAACTGCAGTTCCAGTATACAAGAACTACATTTGAAAACTGTAGTTTTAACAAAAACTGCACATGTCGTAATGGAACTGCAGTTCCAGTTTATAAGACGTTTTCCACACAAACTGCAGTCCAGTCTACGAGAAATGCACTTTAAAACTGCAGTTTTGTAATGAAACTGTAGTTCTAGTCTACAAGAACAGTAGTTAAAAACTGCAGTTGATCACAGAAACTGCAGTTGTGTAGTGGCACGGCAGTTAGTCTACACGAACTGTAGATGAAAATTGCACTTTGTCACACAAAAAAATTCAAGTTCTGCACTTAAAGACTACAGTTTACATAAAAACTGCAGTTCTGTAATGAAACTGTCGTTCCCACACAAACTGCAGTTAAAATCTATGAGAACTGCAGATGAAAACTGCACTCAATCACAGGAAAGGCACTTTAAAACTGCAGTTTCCACAAAAACTGCAGTTCTGTAAAGAAACTGTAGTCCAACCTACAAGACCGTCAGTTAAAAACTCCAGTTGATCACAGAAACTGCAGTTGTGTAGTGGCACTGTAGTTAGTCTACAAGAACTGCAATTGAAAAGGGCACTTTGTCACTGAAACTGCAGTTCTGTAATAGAACTGCAGTCAAAATTCTTAAGTACTGCACTTGAAGACTGCAGTTTACACAAAAACTACAGTTCCGTAATGGAATTGCAGTTCCAGTTTATAAGAACTTCAGTTGAAAACTGCAGTTTTCTACACAAATTCCACTTCCTCATAGAAACTGCAGTTCTCTCATAAAACTGCAGTTACAATTCTCAAGTACTGCACTTAATAACTGCAGTTTACACAAAACTGCAGTTGTGTAATGGAACTGCAGTTCCGGTCTATAAGAACTTCAGTTGAAAATTGCAGTTTTTCACACAAACTGCAGTTGCGTAGTGGAACTGCAATTACAATCTACAAGAACTGCAGTTGAAAATTGCACTTTGTCTCAGAAACTGCAGTTCTCTCACAGAACTGCAGTTAACATTTTCAAGTGTTGCACTTGAAAACTGCAGTTTACACAAAAACTGCAGTTCTGTAATTGAACTGCAGTTC
>JAHWFP010099108.1:0-14649 GCA_023313725.1 Lithobius niger | reverse complement strand
CAATAACTGCAGTTCAATACTGCTCTTTGTCACTGAAACTGCAGTTCCATAAGAGAACTGCAGTTAAAAGAGTAAAAACTGCAGTAAAGTGCAGTTTTCATGGGAAAAACTGCAGTATTTTTTTTGTAAGGGGGAGGTGGGAGAGATCAAAAGAAATGGGGGGGAGGGGGTTAGGATTTATACTGGGAAGGCGCGTTTTTTTAGTTTTCTTTTTAAGAACTTATTTTGTTGAGCTGTAAAGTTAGGAATATTAGTACGGAAGACTTGTAGCCATGATTGTAGGTTAGAATATATGGGAATCTGGAGATTGTAAAGAGTTTTGCGATGGACCAGAATTAAAAAGGTTTCAAGGTTAACTGTATTGTAATAATGGGGATGGTAGTAGAGTGTTGTAAAGTGGAAAGTATCTATTTTATGTCCTGGGAAATGGAATGTTGTGCAGGGGAACTATTTTAAGAAATCTAGGACAGTGTGAGCCTTGATTTCTTTAAGTCGACGCCAAAGCCTAAAAGCCCGTTCACACCACATTATCACCGTTTTCCAGCTCTGTCTTCAGTAAAGCAAAGCTGCAAAACGGAGTACACTGCTACACCTGTCAGCCAAGAGTGCCTGCTAATCTCTTTATTCTCACCTCCCCAAGTAAAAGGAATATAATCGTCCGAATGCAAAACTGTAGGTACATATTGAATTAGAGTCGTTCTTGCCACTAAAAACAATTTGTGCGAGTGCTTTATTGCTACTAGTTATGTACACTTATTTTTAGAATTATTTTTAGAATTATTCAATTTTCGATAGTTTTTGATAGTCGGGTGAGCAGCCGTCATCTTTGCCTCAAGCTCGAAGAATGACACGTTTGGTGTTCAATATTTGACTGGCTGACGGACAACTCCAACCATCTGTCAACTACAGGAAAATGTGACGAAACCACTTCGAAATGAGTCAGACACGCAACAGAGGCTCTGCATTGTGCCTGCTGGCTGCATTTGAGGCATCAGACATGACGGACAAAGTGGTGCAGTGCGGCATGGCCTTAATTGTTCAGTAGTTCCATGGTAAAGTTCCTGTTCAGAATCAGTTGCTGTTGGTTTAGCTTGTTTAGAAGCCAGTCGTCCAAGTAAGCGCTTGCAGAGATCTGTTTCAGGTGGAGGTAGCTTAGGGTGGGTTTGAGGACAAGAGTGTAAATTCATGGAGTGGCATTTAGTCAGAATGGGAGGCATTGGAATTCATAAACATTCCCACCGAACATGAAACGAAAAAGGTGATGGACGGAAGGGTGGAGGGGTATGTGTAGGTAAGCATCCTTGAGGTAAATGGAGATGGCCCTTCTTCCAGTTTGAACGAAAGGCAGATGGATTGGAATGATTCCATTTTGAATTGATGATTTTCCATGAAGCGGTTGAGTGGTTTGAGATTGAATAGAGCCTTTCGCCTCCAGATTTTTTGAGTCTGAGAAAGATGGAGATGTAAAAGCCCGGTGAGGAAGAGTTTGGACTTTGGCAGGTTGCAGCTTTGAGAAGGAGATCTTTGATTTCGTTGGTGAGGGCTGGAGAAGAGTTTGGTTCTAAATCCCACGGAGGTGGAGAGATGTGGCTTGGAAGGAAGGTGGGGCAGAAGCCAATTGTTTTGTCTGAAGTCATCTTCTTCTAAGCATGAAGGAAATGGTGTAGACGACCACCCACAGGAAAAGCAAACCTGGCATCATTGGCTATTGTGTGCTCTGCTTTTGTTGCCCGGGAAAGAGTGTTTGCTCCGTCGGCCAGGGGTTGAGCTACGTTTCTTGATATTGAATTCTTTCCCTTTCAAAGATTGTTTCCCACGAAAGGGCTGGTTGTTGCCTTGATGCGAACAAAGAGGGTCACAGGCGTGCGTGGAGCGGGGGTGGTGGTTTGGTTTGGCATTTCTGAAGTCGCGAAAGTTGGATGATACCTTCTGATTTTGAGGTTTGTTAAATGGAGTGTTCGAGTTGGATTTGGGTGCTGAAGGTTTTGATTTTCGACAGATGTCCACATGTGGTGCCAATGGTGAAATGAAGCCTCTGAAGAGCGTTTCAGATTCATGGAGAGGTTGGTCTCTGAGAGTGTGTTTGGTGGGATCGTTGAGGTTTGAGGCGGTGCTTAAGGCGACATCCCAAAGAAGGAGGGCGGAGTTCAAAAGCACTTTTGTGAGCCAATTGAAAGAAAGAAAGGTGGCAAAGGTATTTTTCTTAAAAAGTTCCATAATGAGGTGGTAGAGGTGTTTGGCTTTGCGCTGGTCAGTTTTAGTTGCTATTCTTTCACACAGGGTGTTGATGGCGATTGTGAAAACGTCGGCTTGAGGAGCAGCCCTGAGTCTTAGTCGAGGATTTTATCGTTCTCTTCCAGGATTGGTGTTAGAACTTCTGCTTTCTTTGGGATGAAAAGGGCGGTGCCGAAGTCTAACTTTGTGTTAGCGGTGAGAAATTCAGATTGATGAAAGTGTCAAATTGCCGAGGGTTTGCTGCACCATCTCCGGAGGAGCGAAAGAACCAGGATTCCCAGCCCGGCCGTGGGGTGGAGGGTCTATGTCAAATTCCAGGAATTCACCTTTCCCAAGTAAGGAGCAACCGTTGCGAAGAAGGGTGGTGAGGAGGGTGGTTGACTGCACGCTCACGATTATTTCTGTCAGGGAGGACGAAACCAAACCCAGTGACAAGTCCCGTTTTTGTAGGGTTCGTAACCAGGGGGAGCAGGCTTGTACGAGAAACAGTCCGGAACAAATGCTTCAATGATCTTGAGAAGATCGAAGAGGGGCACGGCTGTTGGATCATGCTCAGCCTGATAAGAGTCTCCAAATCATCTTGGGGTTGTAGTTTGAAGTTGACTTGATGACGGCCATCGTGAAATTCTTCGAGGGCAGAGGCAGAGTCGAGATCATCGTCGGTGGCGATGGAGATGGGATGGCAGATGCAAGGCCTGGAAGGAGGAGTCGAAGAATGACGTAAAATTAAGAGATGTTTGAGAGAGGTTGGTCTGATCGATTTTTCTTGGCTGATGAGATGAGGGTGGAATGTTTCCTCTTTCGAGCTTATTCGTTGTCAGAAGAAGAAATCCATTCTTGAACGTAAGATTTGCTGTGGGAAGACGAAAGAGGTCTGGGTGTCGAAGGCTTGACCTTGTAATTGAATTCGCGTATCGCACAGTCCATCTGGGCATGGATGTCTTTTGCTGACAATTGTTGCATTACAATGGTAATGGCCGAAGTATGGGAGGATTGGCGAAATAAAAGGGATGAGAGGTCGGAGCTATGATAGCGAGTCTTGTCCTTCTTGCGTTTCTTTGGTGCCAAAGGCGAAGGAGGCCGTTGGCCTCATGGTAGAAGCGACCCGGAGTTACCAGAAGCAGCCGAAGACGAAGGAATTCGTTGCTGAAAGGGCCAACTAGTACTTTGTGGACTTCAGGTTGAGAGCTTGTCAGAGAGATGGAGTCCTGCGAGAAGACGTCTTATGGAGCGGACGAGCCATGAGGAACTTTGATGGATGAAGGAGCTTCTTTCGCTGCGAAGGATAGTCTTGTGTTGAAGGGCGAATGATACTTTCACTGCAAAGGATCGTCTTGCATTAAATGGCGAAGGATCTTCTTTCACTGCAATGGATCGTCTTGGAAGCGAAGGATCTTTAATGAGAAGGATTGGTCTTTGATGAGGAGAGGGAAGCGAAGCAACCTGATGGGTTGAGAGCTCGAGTAAAAGAGATGGCGGGCTGCCTACCCTGAAGGTTTCAAGGAGGGCTGCGCATGACGTTAAGGAGGGCTGCGTGTGAGTTTCCGTAGCTAGCAGGATCTAGAAAGAGAAAAACCTCAAGGAGAGAAAAGCATGCTTTGCAAAGTAATGCAAAAATTTACATGTAGTGGGTATTTTCATGCCGGCAACTACAAATCTTTGTTTCCAGTGTTGCACCATCTACTTAAATACCGGCAACCGGTGGTGACAGTGGTGAGAACTTGACATAATAATATTAATAAAACACACTTGCATCACCTGACTGTAGAAAATATAAAAGTACTCTTCAGTTTTCGAAGAAACGGCCGTTCTTCTTTGGAACAATCACGAAACAAAAAACAAAAAGAGCTCGACTACATGCTGTAGCGGCTGGAGCAATAAAAGCTTAAATGTCAAGCATGCGCGTCTAGACCACTGATCTTTATGTGTCGATCACGTCGTGCATGGAGGGCTGCTGTTGGCGGCCAACTCTGGGAAGATAATCTTTTCGACATTTTCGTATGTTGGGCCTGTGAAATTCATGAGGGAGACACGGCGACGAGAGAAACGTCTGATGGTAAGAGATTCCAGTGCTCTAAATAAGCCTCCTGCTTGGTGTTTGAGTAGAGGAAGGACTGAGGTTTGGTCCCATGCTACTTCGTGTGGTTTTTTGTTTATGTTGAGCAATTCCGTTTTGTTTCTCTCCTAATTGTGTGTTTGAAGGTGGAGGGTGGGTGGGGTTCAGGGTTTCAAGTTTGACAGGTGGAAAGGATCTCAGGAGCTTCTTCAAGTTGGGCGGATATCTTGGCCTACAGTCGACACCTTGGCAATATAGGATATGGCTCACCTCTTCACTTTTGCGAGGTAAGTAAGTGACATATTGTATTGGTCTAGTAACTTCTGGTTGTTCACTCTTTTTCGCTCTCACGGCTGACCTGGCTTTTGCCATACTCCAAGCTTTTCTTGACTCCATATTGATGAGTCTGGCTGGGTACCCTCTTTTGAGGAACATGGTTTTGGTGTGGTAGAGGTGCTGTTCAGCTATTTCTTTGGCGGATGAGTGTTTAGCGATTTTTGTGACTTCGTTTTTAACCAGTGCTCTGAACAGCAACCTTGGGTTGGCCGAGTTGAATGGAAGTCCTCTCCCCGTGTGTGCTGGTTTGTGGTAGGGAGAGAAGGAAATTTTTCCTTGGTGAAATTTACGTCTAGAAAAGGAAGCACTCCGTTCTGTTTAGTTTCTCAAGTGAACTTAATGCATTCATTCCAATTGTTGAGCAAATCGAGTATGACTTCTTTCTCATTTTGAAGGGGCGTGGCAAAAACATGGAAATAAGCGAAAGCTTGGAAAAGCGTAGAAGTAAAACTGCTGAAACACGTAGGAGCCACACGACGGAATTGCTCAACATAAACAAAAAACCACACACGAAATAGCATGGGACCAAACCTCAGTCCTCCTCCACTCAAACACCAAGCAGGAGGCACATTTAAGAGCACTGGAATCTCTTGCCATCAGACGTTTCTCTCGTCGCCGTGTCCCCCTCATGAATTTGACAGGCCCAACATACGAAAACTGTGGTGTCTGGATACAGGCACCACTAACTAGTGTTATAATGTATCCAAGCCTTGTAACCAATCAGAGTGTAATCTTGTTAATTAGCAATGCATCATTCCCATGATGCATTGCCCTACAGAGATAATAAATAGGCATGCACCTGCTTTGGCAGGCTGCTGCCCATTAGAACCCACAACCTGTAGTTTTGTGCATCTATGCACTACACAAACACTACATTGGCGACGAGATGGATTAATTTGAGTTGTAAAACTTAAAATTAGAAGCCATTGCTTTTTCTGTTTAAGCCCGTGCATGGTATGGGACAAGCAGAGCAATTGGTCAAACTTAAAGTTTGAAGCTAATTAGTAAAGCATTAAGATGAATTACCTTGTATGCTGTAGAATAGCTGCTTTGGGTAAGCTGGCCCCTGGGGCAGCTGGGGCTGACTCCTCATAGCGGCAGAAGACTGGAATTCTTCGTGGGACCAGGGCTGCAGACTTGGTATCATGGACAGTCCAGTTTTCCAGTGAACAGGTCAGGCGTAATTTATCCGGTTTATTCCAAGGACAGGCATTGTGGCACTGGCATGGGGGTTTAGTGCAAAGTCTAGCCTGTCTTGGGGGAAATTAGCAGTGCTAAATTTAAGTTAGAAAATTTGGGTAGCCAATTGTGAAACGTTTAAAAGCCTCGTTAACGTTTATTGGAAAATTTTGCTTAAATGCCGGTGTTGACCTAACGTTAAAAAGTGTTGATAACGTTTAAAAGGTTGTTAAAATCCAGTGTTGGGGATGTGAGTTAAATTCCTGTTAGAGTGTGTTTAACTAGCTTGTGTTAAAGCTAAGGTTGGTAAATTATTTCAATTACAATGAATGCTTTTGCGAGTTCTCAATTTACGTATATGTGTGTTGCCTACAAATGTGAGCATAATTAAGCCTGTAAAATGTTGGCCATCAAGTGGTTGTGAATAATTTCTATAAGCATAGTAGCGCATGCTGTACGAGTTTATTGCACAGGGCTTAGCCGACCAGTCGAAGTGTGATTTCATGCAGTATTTTAAAGCTTGTTTACTGTGGCTTATAAAATAAGGGGGTAACAACGCAGTTTTTAGAGCTGGTCAAATTGAAGATTAGAGAGTGTTTCGATCTTTGTGAGTACTAGGCGTTGCCGCTAGTAGTGAAACCGGTTGGGCAAATTTAAAATTATGTATCAAGTAGGTTATTTATTAATTATTGCTGGCGACGATAATTAAGTGTGACCTAGCCGGTCACGCATGGGAATTTGATGTCCTATGTTAAAAGAAACTGTATTAACTTGTAAGAGAACAAGCAAGAGCAGTAATTCTTGGCAAAATTAAAATTCTTCAAATTTAAAGAACTAGTTTAACTTAAAATGGGGAGAGACCGTTTAAATGTAAATTCGGTTTAACCTAATTTAACTTGCCTAGTTTGGTGTAGACCTTCTTCTTGTTGCTGGGTGCAACGAAGGCCTATTTCAGTAGAATTTAAGAATTAGCAGGCGTTTTCTTACGCACTTGATTTTGATTAAATTGAGTATTAACGTGTGCTGGTTGTCGTTATTCATACGATAGTGATAACGCCCCAGCTATGCCGCCAGGAATTCAAGGTTGGAAGTTGGAGGAATTCGATTCAAGTGTAGAAACTTGGCCTGTTTATTTTGAGCGGGTCGAATTGTATTTCTCTGCTTTCGACGTCCCTGACGACAAGAAGGTAGCATTTTTTTTGACGAGCATATGTGCAAAAACGTATGGGTTATTGCGTAACCTGTGTGCACCCGACGCTCCAGCAACGAAAACCTTAGTCCAAATTAACACTCTGTTGACAGGTAACTTGTGTCCTAAACCTAACTACTTATGTGAGCGAGTTCAGTTCCAAAGGAGGGAGCAGAATGCTAGCGAGTCAACTGCGGACTACATAACCGAATTAAAGAGGCTTACCCTCTATTGCAGTTATGGTCCAGCCGATGGAACTAAGCTGGAGACAATGCTCAGGGATAGATTTGTTGCTGGAATTCGCAACTCCGACACTTTGAAATCTCTGTTGGCGTTGGATCCAGCTACAGTTACATTTGATTCGGCCTGCAAGTTTGCCCTCTCTCAGGAATTAGCTGAGAAAAATGTAAGTCATTTTCAGGGGGCAAGTGCTCATTCAGTGCAGTTTAAACGTCCATTTAAAAATAAAAGCAAGTCTAACAATGACAATTTGTGCTTCTGTTGTGGTAAACCATCGCATGTGAAAGCTGTGTGCAGGTTTAGGAAGCATAAGTGCTCCGCCTGCGAGAATGTTGGGCACCTAAGTCGAGTGTGCAGGTCTAGCAAGCCTGAGCCGACGCCATATTCTCATAAACCCAAAATGGCTGGTAAAAAGAAAAATCATAAGTATTCTGGTAGGAAAGCACTTAATGTTGAAGAATCATCAAATTATGATTCGGACGACACTGAACGTAGTTCGGATGAAGCAAGCCCTGATTCTGACGAAATTTATTCTCTTGCTACGGATAGGCGAAGCAAACAATGGATGATTCATGTTCAGTTCAATGGCCAATGTCTGAGCTAACGTACAGGCACAATGTTGGGCCAGTGTTCATAATCCAACCTTGCTGGCAGTAATTAGCCAACAATGGGCTAACGAAGTCTAAAGTGGTTGGTATGACTCCATAATGCCAATATTGGGGCACCATTGTAAACTAGCAACTAAATAAAAATGTCTTAAAAAAAAAAACACAACGCCAACAGGGAGGATTGAACCCAGCACCTACTGAACTGGAGCTGCAGATGTTAACCACTACACCACCAGAGCAGCTACTGGAGATTACCTTAGACTGCGTATAAAATTCTGGGAGAATGTTGAAATTTTACGAAGTTTCAAGTTTTATGAAAATGTAAAAGTAAGTACTGAAGTCAAACCAAGCAGTGCTACATAAAAATACACAAACAACGTTTCGAAGATTTTCAATTTTCGTCATCAGGTTAGAAATAAAATTAAAGCATGGCAAAAGCCACTAAGTCATCCTACATTAAAAGCATAAAAACAGATAATAAATATCTAAAAAAAAGCCACATATTTTTGTCACATTTGTTTTGTAATTGTTCTTCTATTGGTGGGGGCGGGGCCCTTTTGGTTGACTTACACATGGACCCAAAGCGTACTTGTTCCGCCACTGAATGCAACGGGGGCAGAAGGGAACTAGTTATGGTTGAAAGTGGAGGTGCGCTGGAGTCTTATAAGAAGGATCGTGAGTGGGCAAGTGAGGACAGGGCAATTACGGTTTTATTTATTTATTTATTATTTATTAAATAATTGCAGCACCCACAGGGGCATTTAGCAATATCCAAATAACTCAAAAAACACTATAAAAAGGGAAAACAATCAATTTCTCACAATGACAAAGTAGTGGGGTTACATTCTAACAATTTTTGGCAAGACTTCTATTTACTAGCGTAATTTATTAAGTCAATTAAGTCATTAATTAATCCATTCCACTCAATAATAGTGCGAGGGAAAAAGAATGCCGCAAGCACATTTTTTTGCATTGGTACCTTTTAACCTTTTTACAGTGGTCGTGCCGACCAACAAAATCAGGGCGAAAACAGAAATCATCAAGGTTTAGCAGAGTACCACCATACATAATGCGAAAAAGAAGAGTCAGTCTGTGGTCGCGCCTCCTGTCCGCCATCAACTGCCATCTCATGTCATTGCATATACTAGTGACACAACTATCCTTATTGAATGTTCCGCTCACCATCCGAGCGGCCCTGCACATTACCCTCTTAAACAATCGGTAAGGTTTTTCGTTTGTGGGTCCAAAACTGCACTACCATAATCCAGTTTTGATCTAGTCACTGCATTGTAAACGATTTCACGAACCTTGGGTGTAGCGTCCTTCAAAATCCTTTGGAAAAATCTAATTTCTTTGTTTGCTTTCACACACAGGCTACCAACATGATTCATTTATCGATAATAAATTATCGATAGTAATGCCCAATTTTCAACATGTAAATTGGGGAAAGATCAATTTTTTTGTGAGAGATATGCATGAATTTACATTTTAAGCTGCTTAGTTTCATTTGCCAAGTTTCGCACCAACTACTAACACTTGTCAAGTCAGTTTGCAGCATTTGTTTATCCGCTTCCTCCCTGACAACACGGTATATGTAGTTATCATCAGCGAACAGTGTGTGTAAAAGTAGATCTGTTAAGTCATTTATACACAGAAGAAAAAGTATAGGTCCACCAACAGACCCTTGTGGAATGCCAGAATCAACAACCACAATGTCAGAATTGCTTCCATCAATCATAACATACTGTTTTCTATTCCTTAAAAAACCGCTAAACCAAGAAATGATTTCCTGGGAGATACCATACGCCCTCAAGTTGGTGAGTAGCAATTTATGTGGTACAGTGTCAAAGGCTTTAGCAAACTCTAGTGATATCACATCAACAGAAAAACCATCATCAAGCCCAGTCACAATGTCATGAACCAATAAAAGTTTACAAGATGAGCCCTTTCTAAAGCCAAATTGATCCTAGGAAAGAAGCTTCTCATAGTCTAAAAACTTAACCATCTCACTAACAATGATGTGTTCTAACATCTTGCAGCAAACAGAAGTGAGGGAGACTGGCCTATAGTTTTTAACTTCATCTCGCCTACCAGCCTTGAATAATGGCACAACCGCAGACAATAATCAATCATCTGGTATTTGACCAAGGTGTAAAGATTTAACAAAGATATAAACTAAAAATTGTGTACTAATGTCGATGGTGTTCTTGAGAGTTGTTGCCACAATGCCATCAGGACCACACGCCTTTCCTTCTTTGAGGGAGGTAATCAAGCGACTTACCCCAGCAGGACTTATAATTTCATCCATTTTATTTTCAGTATGCTGAGCTAATTGTGGAGTTTCTCCAAGATGAAGAGATTTTGTAAACACAGATTTAAAATATGAATTTAGCATATCAGCCATAGCCTTACTATCTGTAACACACTCACCATCCCGAGATAGACTTGAAACACCAAACTTTAGGATTTATACCCTTAACATAGGACCGTAAACGTTTGGAATTTGAAGCAATGTCATCCCCAAGTTTCGCCATAAAATTCTGTTTGTTGGTTCGAATTTCATGTACGATTTCGGCTCTCAGGACTTTAACTCAGCTTCTATGGTTTGTGAAGGGAAAAGCTTAGCTCTTTCATATATCCGTCTTGCCCTCCTAATCTTCCGTCTTAATTCACAGTCCATCCATGGTTTATCATTACGTGGAGAGAAAATACAAGCAGGAGTAAACTCCTCAACCGCATCCTTCAGTTCGGTTTTAAAGTACTCCCAATTTTCATCGATGGAGCGTGCGTTGGTGTGAGGACGCACGAGTACATTTTCCTGGTATGTGGTGGTCTGAGTTCGTTTGCTGTGCACCTTGTGCGCAGCGAAGCGTTGAGGCAATGGAATGTAAGGCAGACAAAGACAGAAGCAAGCGATCTTTTGTAAGAGTCAGTCTGTGTGACACCGTGAGCAATAGATTAATCGTTTTGAAGCAACTTGGCTTGTGAGTATTCATCCAAACATCATCATTGATTGCTTCAGTGACATTCTCCATCACTTAATGGCACCTGAAGTCAGAGGACCGGACAGTGATGTGACAGAAGGACTGATAGAAAGATCGGCGGTTGAAGAAGCATCGGGTAGTACCGACCTTATGGAACTTTTTGCCCTACACGAGGAGTTCGCCGACACTCTGGGACAACAGGCATCCGGAAGAGTAGACAAAGCGGAATGGAAAAACATTGAAAGGTGAGAAAAGGCATCATCACCGGATGCATCAATGGAAGACGGGATTAACCAAGCCACCCAACACGAGGTAGGGGACACGATGCTGTTGGCCGACGACGTGCTACCCAACATGGCACAAGCAGCAGGTGGGATTGTAGCAACACCGGTCTGGAAGCAACTATGGAAAATACTGCTGTGGGACTCACTATTGACGGGCTGCGGAATAGGAGAACTACAATATCCGAGACGTCCCCATAAAGCGGTCCACGTGCCAGTGTGAATTTGCGAGCCGCTGTACTTTTATAAGCGCTTCTCGATGTCGGGCTGGTGGGCGGAACGCCCGGAGACAAAGGGAGGGGTCGCAAATGATCAAACCAGGGGAGTGATAGCGGGCAGAGGCGTGAACCGTCTGGGTGCAACACTCGGCAGCGGCCAAAGAGGGAACAACCGGCTAACGGATGAAGTCGTGCACGCCTATCTCACCACGCTTGGCCCGATGGGATGGCTACAACCGATAGCGAGACAAGACGCAGGGGCGATCCCCCATCCAGTTGGCATCACCAAGGATTGAATTCCACTGTATCAGACCGATACGTCACCTAGCAATCGACTCTTTACTTGGATGCGATGATGCTTCAGATTGTGGCAACAGTAGCCGAAGGGAGAAGGAGAACTCCCTGGTGGTATCTAGGCTATATGTGGACAGGTGACTGTAGAAGAATAACAACGTCACCGTTAGAAAGTGACTGAGACAGACGTAGATAACCTCATCTATGCCATGCGGTGCGACCACATCGTCTCAGCAAATACATAATTATTTTCATTGCGATGATTTTACCAACATGTTTCTTTTTTACACATTGTTAGATTTATTTGATATGGCACATAGTAGGGATTAAGGGTAACAGACGGTCAGGATGCTACAGGTGTCAGCAAATCGCCATACCTACCGTTCGAGAATCTCCATTACTATTTTTTATAAACATTATTCGTTTTTTTTTTATATATATTTTTTTTATTATCTATTTGCTAAAATGTGATTACTATTATCTTATCACATTTTAGCCGTTGATAGCATTTAGTAGCGGAAACATGTATTGTAGTATTGTTTTCTTTTTCTCTTTTTTTTTAGCTTGTTCTTTTTGGCTTTTATTGCTTGCTTTTAATTGGTGGCTCAATGTATGAGCGTCTTTACCGATAGCACAATGTCAGTGAGTGGTGTCTAGTATGGTAGTTTTTGTACTTGTGTGTAGAACGATTCAGGCTGTCAAGTATAATGTGTGTACTTTACCTTTGTCTGGCGTGCGCAAGCGAATGGTAACAAAAGGTGCGGCGCGTGTGAAAAGGACATGAGGGAGACCACGGGATAGGGAAATAGGAAAGGGGTAAAGCATTATATGAGATGAGTAAAGCAATTTTCCCAATAACGTTTATCTTCGGCGTCACAGCAAGAGTAGGATGGGGATTGCACGTAGAGTAGCTTATACCTTCAAAACAGAAAAAAGAGGGGCGTATAGAGAGAAAATGAGGTTGTATAAAGTTAAAGTGGTTCTTGTCAGGCAGCATAATGCGATTCCGGCCCCACGTGCATGTTGATAAAAGGGCTGCGCCCTCCGAGTGAGTAGGCCAGCTTGCTCGGTTTACAAGCGTTACATGACGGTGTGGGTGTTTGTGAGCGGTTTGTAGGCTGCCTGGTCGGGGACTACAAGGAAGGGGGGGGGGGGGGGGGGCGGGGCCCCACCACCTATGGGGGGGGGGGGGAGAAATGCGAGGAGGCTCGAGTACTTTTTCCGGGTATGTGGTGCACTTTGCGCGCAGCGAAGCTTTGAGGCAATGAAATGTAAGCCAGGTAAAGGCAGAAGCGTGCAATCTTTTGTAATAGTCAGTCTGTGTAACATCGTGAGCAATAGATTAATCGTTTTGAAGCAACTTGGCCTGTGAGTATTCATCCAAACATCATCATGGATTGCTTCAGTGATATTCACCATCACATTGGCAGAGAGCATGAAAAAAGTGTAGCCGTTTTCCAGCTTCATGTTTACTTTAGTCCAATCGGTTTTTTTGTAAAGGAAACGCCTTACCCTATTTGACGGCTTTAGCTCATTTACAAAAGGAATTTTAATCTTAACAGCCTTGTGGTCAGAAAATCATTCCTCTACACCAACGTCAAGACCAAGTCTACACAATTTTGACTGCATGTAGGCTTTGCAACAACCTGTTCAAGGCCAAAAGAATCCATAAGCGCCTGCAGCTTTTCGGGCTTGATGTCAGATGCAGTGTCCCTCCAATATTGGTCATGCCACTTCAGATCCGCAGATTTAGGTCGCCCCCAATTACAATATTTTTGGCATTTTCGGGAACAATTTTCCCAACTTGCGCACAAAATTTATTTATAGTTACTTATCATTACTGGCTGGGATATAAATGCAACCAAGCCAAAGTGACTCTTATTTTTTTTACCGAAAATGACCTTGCACCAGCAAGATTCAACTTCATGAGAATCAAAAGTGTTTTTCACTGCATAAGCAAAAGCTTTTAAGTCTTCTAAGCCAAGCCGTGGTTTACATGACATAATTGCATACGGGTTAGACAGCTTCTATTCGCTGTGTGCATGTGCAGGCTGCGTTAAATGAGACTTGCACACATTCAGAAGGTGTCTCTTAGCTGTGAACAAGGGCATGTTTGGTTAAGTGGAACTTTTGTGCAAAGGCCTTTCCACACTTCCCACATTCAAACGGTTTCTCTCCGCTATGCACTAGTGCATGTCGCTTTAAAAAAGACGTATACGCAAACGCCTTCCCACACTGGCCACACTCAAATGGTTTTTCTCCACTGTGTGCGAGTTCATGCTGCTTTAAATTCTTCTTGCACGCGAAGGCTTTTCCACACATACCACATTCAAAACGTTTCTCTTCATTGTGTACATATGCATGCAGCGTGAAATCATTCTTGTACGCAAAGACCTTTCCACACTCATTACATTCAAAAGGTTTCTTTCCACTGTGTACAATAACGTGTCGCGTCAAATCCCTCGTGTATGCAAATGCTTCTCCACAGTCACCGCACTTGACTGGTTTCTCGCCAGTGTGAACAAGGGTATGCAACGTTAATCGAGACTTATTGGGAAAGCCCATTCCACACTCACCACATTCAAAAGGTTTCTTTTCGCTGTGCAAAAATGCATGCTGCCTTAACTGATTCTTTTTCGCGAAGGCCTTTTCACATGCCCCACATTTAAACAGTTTTTCTCCACCATGTACAAGAGCGTGCTCATTTAAACGACCTTTAGAAACAAATTTCTTTCCACACTCATCACATTCAAAAGGTTTCTCTTCGCTATGAACTACTACGTGCTGGGCTAAATTATTCTTGGTCGCAAACACCTTTCGACATTCACCACATTCAAACGGTTTTTTCCCACTGTGTAAAGGTATGTGTCGCTTTAAATCACCCTTAAATGCAAAGGCCTTTCCACATTCACCACATTCAAAGGGCTTCTCTTCACTGTGCACAAATACATGACGCGTTAAATGAATCTTTTCCGCAAAGGCGTGTCCACATTCCGCACATTCAAACGGTTTTTTTCCACTGTGGAAAG